>JAOPTO010001990.1:0-22760 GCA_033822845.1 Tetrapedia diversipes | reverse complement strand
GTATTAGGGGGACCGGAAAGTAATGTCGTTTCTGCGCATGTTAATATTTGATCGTCATTTCTCAGCTCATTGTGTACTTCAAAATCATACCAAAGACATTTTAAAGTTATAGAGACTTGTTTATTTGTAAATAATTGAATTAAAATTTCTTTTGCAATTTTGAGTGATATAGCTAGCCAAATACCAGAAGAGGTAGGTATCCGACATTGCATGCTTTTTGAGTTTCGCAAGGGTAGTAACTCAACAGTTGCTATCAAAAACATTTACAATGTATACCCAAATGGATTAGACGTTCGTAAATGTCAGAGGTGGTTTGCTAAGTTCAAATCCGGTAATTTTGATCTTTTTGACTCGTATCGATCAGGGAGACCAACAACTTTAAACAATGACGTGTTAAGAACGGAAGTGGAAGCAAATCCATGTAAGACAATTGAGTAAGTGTTAGACTGTCTTAAACAATCTTGATCGACTATCTAAGAACATTTGCAACAGATTGGGAAAGTAAACAGAGCAGGGTATTTGAGTCCCGCATAATTTGTTCGAAGAGAACAAAGCTAACTGATCCACCACATGCAACCTACTGCTTTAACAGCATAATACAGAAGCGTTTTTTGATTGCTTGATCACTGGAGATGAAAGATGGGTCCTTTATGGGAATCCAAAACGCAAAAGGCAGTGGCTCTCTCCGAATGAATCGCCATGAAGTACTGCTAAGCCAGGTTTATACCCCAAAAAGGCCGTTTTGTGTGTTTGATGAAGTATTCGCGGCGTTATTCATTTTGAAGTGCTGAAATCCGGACAAACTGTGAATGCAGACCTTTACTGTGAACAGTTGGATCGAGTAAACCAATCTTCAATTGTAAAGTGGCTAGTGATTATTAACAGAAAAGGCGTTATTCTGCAACACGATAATTGCATGACCGCACTGTGCAAGACAGACCCTGGAAAAAATTAATGAATTGAGGTGAGAGGTTCTGCTTCACCCACCATACTCGCACTATGTTGCACTATCAGATTTCCATTTATTCCGATCTCTATAACACTTTTTAAGTGACAAAAGATTTGCAAATTTGGATGACATACAAAATGCCATCTCCAGATATTTTGCTCAAAAACTAATTGATTTTTATCAATCCAACATTGAAAATTTGCACACTAGATGGCAGAAGATTGTTGATAACGAGGGTGATTACATCATTGATTAAAAATAAAAACTCTTTAAAAATTTATGTGTAAGAAAACGACATTACTTTCCGGTCCCCCTAATAGAATATTTGGAGTGTTTCTAAGGCAGGAAAAATAAGCACTTGAGAAAACGTCGCGACTGAGAAATTTTTGGTGATCGTGACAGAATGCATCGAGTGAGGGAGGTTAATAATTAGAAAGAAAGGAAATGAGTGTTTGGAAGAATATATGATGGGAAAAATGAGAGTGCGAGGCAGAAAAGTTTTGACTGTGGAGGCAGAAAGAGTTTGACTGTGAACATAGAAAGAGTGTGATTCTGAACGTAGTAGTTACTAAATTGTAAAGTCTTGTAAGTTGTTACTATTAAATTGATTTAAATATATATTTATTAATATTCTAAACAGTTCACTTTTATTATATTCACATCTGAGTCCCATCATTCACTCTGCTAAAGTTGTTAAAGTAGAATTTTCCTATATACAGTGGCTCTGAAAAGTATTCGTACACCAAGTCAGAATTAGACTTAAATTCTGAGTCTGATAGAAGTATTTGATGGTAAAACTTTGTGGGTATGTCGATCGTAATAGTATACGTAAGAATTAATCTCTTCTTTTCATCTAAATGCCATTTTAAAGGGATGAAACCAGCATTGAAGTTTCTGAGTTTTCTCTCATTTTTTGAAGATAACTTTGTAATGGTACTTGCTAAAGCAAAACCTTTTATAGTAGGCACAAGGAGACGAAATAAAAATAGGCGCAGCGGAAGACTTTCTTTTCTCAAGTACGTTTATTAACTGACTGCCGTCGACCCATCAAGGCCCGGCAGGACCACGAGAGCGCTCGGTGTCTCCCATCTTATCGTTAATACATTATCGTAAGATGATGCCTTGTTTATCGCCGAACTGTGGCGACCGTTCCAAGAACCAACGCGCAGTTGTAAAACGAGACACCCTCTTATCGCCCAACTACGGTGGTCGTCCTAGAGATTGCTTACACTTTCAAATAGAAAATGTTTAATTTTTAATACCCTATCGCTCTGCCATAAAAAAAGAACACAGAAAAGCTTGTATTCAAAGCGTGAAAAATCGCTGAAACTTTGAGATTCGTTATCAGTCCCCTTAAAAGATATTTTGCCGCCAAAAAAATTGCTTCACGCAGGACACACCATGTTCTGTACACACATAAAGTTTCATTAAAATCAGAATTTCAGAAGTAGATGAATTTCCTTATAATACAGTGTACGAATACTTTTTGGAGCCACTGAACATACACATATACACTAATATACGTATGCATGTGTATACACGCACGCAGCAATCCATAGAGTCAAACAGAAACGTATTGTAACAGGTAGTTTCAATTGGGCCTTTGTACGGATAACATTCAAATATATTAGTAGTGCAGTAATTATTATCAGAATACACTGTAATTATTAAATTAATATATCCAATCGTTCTATCTAAACTCAATCGTTAACATCAATTCCGTAAATTAATATACATCAATTTTTAGCCGAACTCACTTTGACGAACGCTAATTAAGCGTTTTAACTCATTAAAAAGTTAATCGATCGCCACTCATTGATGGTTATACCAAATTTACCGATACTGAGAAAACATCGTTCGAGAATTTATTTGCTACGTATTGATTATTAGCTGGGACGATAAAATTAAACGCAAACTTTTTATCGGATTCATATAAAACAGATATTAAGCAAACAGTAATGTATTAAATATTAGCTATAAAGTGAGCCATGAGAGCGAATTTATTATCCAATTTATTGAATCGCGTTTAACAAATTTTGTCAACCATATTCACAGTCTTAGGGGTGCATTATATAAACCTAGAAATCGATTAGTAAAAAATTGGTAATACTGATAACATTCTCTGAAACATTATTTTTATCACGCAATATTTCAAATCTTTCGTACTTTCATTTTGTAAGAAATATGTTTATTACAAGATTCCACTATAACGGATGTCACAACATTTATTAGCCGTAAGAATTACAAATCCTTGTGTTTTGAAATTAGTAACTGCCATATCATAAGACAGCAAAATAACTTCTGAACTTAACACTTTACCGAACCGGAGCCTATTAACCCCTTAATCCCTTAACGTGCGCGCTCGAGTTAACTAGTGTCTTGAAATAAATTGACACTCTAGTGTCATGAAATAAATTGGGACTTGATATAAAAAAATATAGAGTTGAGCCGTAGCACAACTCTTACTATTCTTTATTGAAAAACAAAGTTAAAATACAGAGCGATGGTTTGCGATTGTTAGACTCTTAACAGTAATCGATTTATTAGTGATGCGTCCACACCAAAATGAGCCGGTCGGGAGTGCATGTGCAATAAGTTGAGCCATGAGCGATTGGTAAAGTGTTAATAAAAAGAAATAGTTCTTATTACTTTACTATACAAGCTAATTTTTGCGTCATTTAACGAGAACTAAAAACTCAACATAAGAACTAAGTAATCAGGTAAAATAACTGAAAATTATTTTAATGAAACGCCCAAAACATCGAAATGCTCCACGATAAAAGTAGCATTCATCGTTATTCGACAAAACAGTAAACCGCAATGACATTCTCGCCAACGGTCACGATGCAGAGAATGACACAATGGTGCACAGTTCCAAACGAACTTTTCATCAACGAATTGAACATTAAACGCGATTCAACCGTAAACGAGCGTACAGCAAATTGCGAGGTCGATGATCGAGATAACATTGTAAAATCGTCGTCAAACAGCGTTTCATTCGATCCGAACGGTGGCCAATGCCAGGATTCGGGCTACTGATAAAACGTATTCACTGCAAATTGCCGAAGTCGTAACCAAAATCAAAAAACGGAGCGTTGCCGTTCGTCGATTCATGAAAAACATTTATTCGAAATTTCACTGAAATTACGAACTGGGCAGGCTGCGCTTCGTTAATTTGTTACAAAGAATTTCCACCAATGCAACGTTGTTATGCAGAAAATATCAATTTTAAAAGCTGAAATATCATATTTCATGAAAAAATTAATTTACGTTAGCTTTAACCCTTTCGCGTCGGGCGCTGTATATATGCGGCATCGAAATAATCTGTACAAGTGCCATCTATACATTTGTGGTAATGTATAGATTTAAGGGTTACTATTGTAAGATGGTACGTTTGGTGTGTGTCTGGGCGTGAATGTGTGTGCGCGCGTGTGTGTGCGAAGAGATCGGTAGAGTGGGGCCAAGTGTTTTGTCTTTTCGGGTCCCACTCGATCAAGAGTTGAAGTCAGAAGTTAAGTAGTCAGCGTAGAGCGAAGAACTGTGTAGTTTACGAAGCATAGGCGTAGTTTGCGAAACATAAGCGTGGTTTGCGAAACATAAGCGTGGTTTATTATCATTTTATCATTTTATTCACTTTTCTTTCGTTTCCTTTTTTCATTTATAACCTTTCCTATACATTTAATCATTTTATCTAAAACTTTATATAATAAATATAAAACTTTAATCGTTAAGCTTTGTAATTATATAAATACCTATGTTACCTATAATTTTGTAATTTGTATTTTATAATTTTGTAAGTCTTTTCATATTAACACTAGATTTACTGAATCAGCCATTTCGACTCATTTTAAGGGTATTTTTAACGAATAAAAACAATGTCCGTAAATCTAGTGTTAAAAATGTAAATATACTTACATTCGAGCAATGATTGTTTTTTTCAGCACAGTTTCGATTTAAGACTTAGAACATATACAATGGCTCCAAAAAGTATTCGTACACTGTATTACAAGGAAATTCATTTACTTCTGAAATTCTGATTTCAATGAAACTTTATGTGTGTACAAAACATGGTGTGCCCTGCGTGGAGCAATTTTTTGGCGGCAAAATATCTTTTAAGGGGGCTGATAACGAACCTCAAAGTTTCAACGATTTTTCACACTTTGAATATAAGCTTTTGTGTTCTTTTTTTTATTACAGGGCGATAGAGTATTAAAAATTAAACATTTTCTGTTTGAAAAATTTTGCTTCATCAAGTAGCATTACAAAGTTATCTTTAACACGTTGAACGCCCAGCGTAAATCGGTGGAGTTTCTCCCAAGACCTAAACCCGAGACTCGGAGTGTAAACAGCGCAATGTTATATTTACTATATATAATTTATTGTTACTTTATATCGTATATACTTATCATAATTGTGTTACAAATAAAATTAGTATAAATTACCTCCAAAATTTTGTTTTAATTAGAAAAGTGTCAACCGTTTACAAGAAACATAGCCGTCACCCATATCTGGGTGACGTGGCGTTCAACGTGTTAAAAAATGAGAGAAAACTCAGAAACTTCAACGCTGGTTTCACCCCTTTTAAAATGGCATTTAGATGAAAAGAAAAGATTAATTCATACGTATACTTTTACGATCTACATACACACCAAGTTTTATCAAATACTTCTATCAGACTCAGAATTTCAGGTTTAAACGAATTTATTTGTGACATAGTGTACGAATATTTTTTGGAGCCACTATATATACATATATAGAGTTTCCATTCAGTGACGGTACTTCGGCGGACAAGGGTGCCGTAGCGAAAGGGTTAATAAGATGTACCTATATTTTGAAATTTCGAAACGGGGATTTTAATCTATTGAGGACAGGCAAAACAGTTTAAAAAAACTGTTGAAAAAGCTTTGAAAAAGACAACAAAAGCTTGTGCTGCAAAGGTGTTTCCCACCAATGCGTATCACAACGGTTACATCAGTTAGGAAAACTTCAAAAGTTAGGAAGATAGGTTCTGCACGCAAAAAGCATCGAATTAATTTGAACGCCTAATAAATAATTGAAATATTGGAAATATGTTAAAATTAGATAAGTCCGTAAAACATTAAAAATAGTATATAGAAAATTATAGATAAATGTAAATTATGGCTGTTGTGAAAGAAAGGGAGCGAAGGAAAAGGAATGGGAAGGCGGTGTTTCGTCTAGTAGACTCCTTCAGTAAAGCTTACCTAGGAGACCCGTGCCTCAGACACAGGGATAGGAAAGGACAGATCGGAACTCGAGCACTTGCGAGTAAGGTCGTCGGTTGATCCTTCCTAGTAGCGAAGGAAGGAGGGTCACCACAAAACAAAGTATTACAATTCCTTAGTATAAAATATAAACTCATATATTCTGCACGGGAATCAGAACTATTAATTTTTAGCGCTATTTTTACCATTCAATTATTTTATTTAATTAATTATTTATATGATATATGTTAGAATTACGTTAAAGAAAAAGAAAGGTTTGTCTATTCCTGTTCACGGTTCTGGGGTAAGTGCCGTGGGGTTCATCACAGTCCTCTTTCCAGAAGGCTGCATAGCCTTCCCCACTCCGTGGTCAGATCCTACAGGACAAAGGTCCTTTCTTTTTGGCGACGCAACGTCAGGTTGCTCGCAATATTTAGGTTTGTGGCGACCTTCCTACACTCGCCACTAGGAGGGAGCTAGCGAGCACCTTTCTCGCAAGTGCTCGAGCCGGGTCACGGTTCCTATATATACGAGTTCTGACCTGTCCCTTCCTGTCCCTGTGTCTGAGGCAGGGGCCTGCTAGGTAAGCCTTACTGATGAGTCCACTAGCAGGTCCCGGACGAAACACCCCTTCCCATTCCTTTTCCTTCTCTCTCGCTCACTCTCCACAACAGCCACAGGCTTTCTCATGACTAATATAACAATACATCCCTTGGCGCCCGATGGCCTTTTGATCATCAAGTGACACCTTGGGGTTGCATTTATACTTTGTAACATGTTCTCTCACCAGGCACACCAAATGCCCAGTCATAAATCGCTCACTAATCTAAATTACGGTCTAGACCAGTGTTTCTCAACGTGGGGCCCACGCCCCAAAGGGGGGCAATTCGAAAATGGATTCGGCACGACTTTAACCCTTTCGCTCTAAGCCATTTAAATGCAATGCTAGATATCGGTACCAAATTTAACAAAGAAAGCAAATTCATAATAATTGCGGTAAATAATTATTAGGTATAATTTCGTTTGACGAGACCAAAATATCAACTGGGTGATTGACGTCGTGATTTAAAATGATTTACTGGCAAAAAAAAAAGAAATCGGCTGGATATAACACAACGTGAAGACTTGAGACTGAAGCTAACCAAATTGGAACCTAATATAAAATCACTGTGCAACAAGCATCAAGCGCAAGGATCTCACTAAATTAAAATAATAAATTAATATAGAAAAAGCTGTATTAAAATTATTTGGAATTTGACTTTCAGTTTTTCATTATATGTTTTGAAATTTTGCTTACTGTGTTTTGTTAACAATTTCATAGTGATTTCTTCCTAGAACCTATCATTTATGTTTCTTAAGTGAACAAATCAATTTTTAAAATTTTTAATGCTAAAAATTATGTATGTTACATATGGAGGGGGGGGGGGGAGGCATACAAACTTTAGGAAGGTTAAAATGGGGCATGGCACAAAAAAGGTTGGCAAACACTGGCCTTTCAGCGACCTTCCAAAATGCGCTGTCGCTGACATATAAATTAAAACTTCTATGATCCCTACTTAAACTATATAGAATATTAAAACATTATATAAAATACTATGACTATCCACACGGTATCCACACATAGGTAACATTAACCTCAACATAAACATTTCCAATTTTTTAAATATACCTATTATTAACAACTATACTATATTTCACAACAGTACTATAGAAAACACTGTTAACTGCTCCATTTATGCCTCTAAAATAGTAGAACAACTCCACTTCCTCCTGGTATACTTACCACTTGCAATTACACAATTCGTAAAAATATCAAAGAAATAGTTACTAACTGCTACTTTTAATTCCTTTTGAATGATATTTTAAATTTATCTCGCCTTCCCATCGCCACAATCACACCATGTAGTTTTCCTGAACTGAACGAAAATTGAAAAGGAGGTCGCAACAAATATCTCGATCGCGTTCGTTCGACCGACAACGCGATCCCGTTTCGAAAATCATGAATCCTTTGGCGCGCAGGCCGCGATACGATTTTGCATTTAGTTTCGGCTAGCCCGATGTTATTTGCCCTACAAATGAAACCGGATGGGTGCCGCGGCCGATGGCGCACAGTCGAATCAGGTAAATAACTCTGTTGATCTAGCGCAACGTTGCTCACTGCACGAGTCGTTTTGCCCCTTTTACGAAACCAGTTTGCTTTTAACGTTTTTAAGCGTTTCCATGCAGCTCCAGTGAACGCCACGTAATCGAACTGTCAGCCGTCCAAGCTGTTAACGAGGACACGCCCGCCTACTTTGCTGTCTTATGGAACTCAGTCTTCGTGTCTAAGAACGGTGAATTGTTTAAACGGCGGTAAATCGATAGAGCGAAGGGAGAAGCGATGAGCTGCTCGGTAAAGGTCTCAATCACACCATGTAGTTTTCCTGAACTGAACGAAAATTGAAAAGGAGGTCGCAACAAATATCTCGATCGCGTTCGTTCGACCGACAACGCGATCCCGTTTCGAAAATCATGAATCCTTTGGCGCGCAGGCCGCGATACGATTTTGCATTTAGTTTCGGCTAGCCCGATGTTATTTGCCCTACAAATGAAACCGGATGGGTGCCGCGGCCGATGGCGCACAGTCGAATCAGGTAAATAACTCTGTTGATCTAGCGCAACGTTGCTCACTGCACGAGTCGTTTTGCCCCTTTTACGAAACCAGTTTGCTTTTAACGTTTTTAAGCGTTTCCATGCAGCTCCAGTGAACGCCACGTAATCGAACTGTCAGCCGTCCAAGCTGTTAACGAGGACACGCCCGCCTACTTTGCTGTCTTATGGAACTCAGTCTTCGTGTCTAAGAACGGTGAATTGTTTAAACGGCGGTAAATCGATAGAGCGAAGGGAGAAGCGATGAGCTGCTCGGTAAAGGTCTCATATTGAGGAGGTATTCCGATTTAGAATTTCGAAAAGATCGACTTTTTTTATTTCATTTTCCTAAAGTGCATGACTTCGATAACATGTATGGAAAACCGTTTGCTTCAATTCGTAAAAGTGGCGATGATATAGAGATTTGAATACTGTTAGTCCCTTGCGCTGCATACGCGGCCAAGGTCTCTCAACGGGGAGAGCAGCTTCCGTCCCACAAAACAACAGCGGGAAATTTCCATTGGGACATTTACGACATGAGCGTGCCGGTAGTGCTATTTTTGAGGACTAAGACATTTTAGCCTTTTCTTTGCCTTTTTCGTCGAACTTTCGTAACGTCCACTGAGGGACAATAGCTTTAATTTCTAAGTCAACCGTGGTTCCTCAATAGCAAAGAGCATGTCGTAAATAAGGGACTTCCAGTAGGCCCGGCGCCCAGCCGACACCCGCACTTGAGAGGCACATGGGCCTAGAGGAATTTCCCCTTCGTTGCTTAAATTCGGGAAACTTCCCGCTCCGAGTGGCTCACCCCACCCTCGTTCTCGAAACGCGTGCTAAGGGCACAAGAACGGGGGTTGGTGGCACTCAGGGCATACGCTGATTGGAGTCTCGACTTTTTGACTTTAACCAATTAACCAGTTAACTTGTGGACGAGTAGTGACCAGTGCTATCTATAAAAATTGAGTACTTAAAACTTCACAATTTCAAATCTCAGAATCTCAGTACTTCACAATTCTCAGTACAACGTGCCTCCGTAATCACAACAAAAAATGAACGTATTCACTCAATTACAATACAAACGTGTCTTCAGATTCAGTATTCACGTATTCGCAAGCAATCCACGGTATCAAACATTCAGTCAATTCAGTCAGACGAGATTCATACATACGTCCAGATACAGTCGAATTAGAAAGAGTTGTCTAAAGCCGCGTCCACATAGAAGAGAACAGTTTGCGAGCAGCTCGCGAGCAGCACACGAATTGCTCGCGTGCGGTTCGCGAGCTGTTTGCCAACGGAAAACGCAGCATATCCAGACTGGAGCTCGCGAACAGTTACAAGCTTGTTCGCTCTGAATTCATGGGCAGTTCGCTATTAGCTTTTGCCATATACTGTGTTACAAACGCGTCCAGATACGCTTCGAGCTCGCGAACAGTTTCTTTGATGTACCGCTTCCCGAGCGAACACTGTTCGCTGTTCGCTGAGGAGTTCGCTGCTCGCTGCTCGCTGCTCGCGTTCGCGCACAGCGAGCAATTCGTGTGCTGCTCGCGAGCTGCTCGCGAACTTCTATGTGGACGCGGCTTAAAGCGAACAGCGGCGGACGACAATCGCGGTTCAGTCATTCGTGGATGCGACAAAACAGGTTCTTAAAATTATCTATTACTGTTATTAATATGAATAATGGAAAAAATATACCGTGTGTAGTAAATTATAATTCAACTCTGCCATGCGACTTTATGTTTTATCCTCAGCTCTTTTTACAACTTTGCAACACTATATAACACTGGTCCTTTTTTTCTTTCGAGGAAACCCTTATAGGTCTTTTCCTCTTCCCATCCCGCACTCGTTGGATATTGCTGACCCATTGGTGGATCGCTCGTCGCCAACGACATTTTTCCGATTTGCTTGACTCTTGTTTTTGACTTTTACTATCATTTTATGGCGATCTTCGCGCCCTCGCCACTGGAAGGGATCAACTGACGACCTTTCTCGCAAGTGCTCAAGTTTCAACCGTAGGACGAAACAGAAACCTTATTCTACAATGTAATACAATTAATTAGGTGTGTGCGCGTATTTACAAACATAGACAATTGTACAAATTCGTGAAAGTCTTTTATCTTATATGTGGACAAGAAAAGTTGTTTGACTTCACCAAACGTGTAAATAAAATTATGGAAGCACATTTTTTCGTAAACTATTAATACACATTAAAATACACAAGTAGTGTTGAAAATCTGAATAAAGCAATACTCTTACGTAAATCGATACTATTTCATTAAGTTATATGAGTAAAATCGCCAAAATTACTAAAATTAACTTTAGCAATGAAATGTCGGGACTATTAAATAAATAAATAAATACTATTACATAAATCGGTACCATTTCATTAAGTTACATATCTGTGTTATAACCAAAATTATTAATTTCAGCAACGAAACGTCCGCACTCTCAATATGATACAACATTTGGTATAATCATAAATTTTATTTCTGCCCAGACTTATTCACTTTAAAAAAAAAAGTTCTAAATTTCGTGAGAACTGCGGCACATTGTAAATATAGACATATATCATTCTCTTTAAAGATTCAACGGATTTCAATAAGCAGTTAGATGAAAATGTTTCTGCCATTGAATGTTCCAACGAATGTCGTATTGTAATAAGCCTGATCAATATTTCAATATCATAATTTGGAAATAATACCATAATGCATACCTGTTCGATGGACAAATGATTCGCAGTTATATTTGACAGCGAAATTACATGCCTGCACTGATATCAAGCGTAGAGGACAACATACACAAACATCGTTTAATATCACCGATTTCTCCGTCATATAGTGAACAGCTGAATATGTCATTGTAAACCCTAGGAATACAAACAGCAAGGGGAAAGTAAGTATACCTACACTGAGGAGCATAACTATAGCACCACCCCCATTTTGAGTGTTTCGGACTTATGAGTGGGAACGCAAAAATATCAAACATATGAGGTGAAAGGGTATGGTAAATAATAAGTTTAGTGTAAATGTCTGTTACAATCCATATTGTCGAGATTTCGCGAAAAGAATCGCGGTTCTTTTCAAAAAGGAATTTCGGTGATGGTAGTGTGATGGTTTGGGGGACGTTTTGCATAAATGGTACGTTGAAACTGAGTTTTCCATCAAAACGAATGGACAGTACAGAATACATCAGCATACTACAAAATAATTTATTGCCGTTTATGAGTAAGTATACCTACACTGAGAAGCATAACTATAATACCACCCCAATTTTGAGTGTTTCGGACTTATGAGTGGGAACGTAAAAATATCAAACATATGAGGTGAAAGGGTATGGTAAATAATAAGTTTAGTGTAAATGTCTGTTACAATCCATATTGTCGAGATTTCGCGAAAAGAATCGCGGTTCTTTTCAAAAAGGAATTTCGGTGATGATAGTGTGATGGTTTGGGGGGCATTTTGCATAAATGGCATGTTGAAACTGAGTTTTCCATCAAAACGGATGGACAGTACAGAATACATCAGCATACTACAAAATAATTTATTGCCATTTATTAATGAAAATAATACTGTGAAATGGACGTTCCAACAAGATAACGCGGCCATACACACCAGTCGCAGAACGATGGCATGGCTTCAGACAAACGGGATTAATGTTCTCAAATGGCCAGCGTGTTCTCCTGACCAAAATCCAATGGAAAACGTCTGGAGCATAATTGTAAAGAAGGTTTATACAGAAAATCGACAGTTTCAAAACGTCGTAGAACTGAAAAATGCGATAATTGCGGTCAGCAATGAAATCCGCGAGGAAACTTTTCAAAAGCTGATTGAGAGTATGTCAAATCGCATTTTTCAGGTTATAACAAAAAAAGGTGGACCTACAAATTATTAATTGTATCTTTTATCAATTGTTTTTTTCTGTTTGTAATTTATAATTGTATCTTTAATGATATGGTGCTATAGTTGTGCAACGATGCAAAAATCAGTTTGTATGAATATATCGTTTGTATCGACAGAAAATTACAATAAAACTTTTCTAATGTTTGCTGTTTATTATACCCTTTCACCTCATATAATCGACTTTTTTGTATTCCTATCAAAAATTCCAAAATATTCAAAAAGGTGAGTGGTGCTATAGTTATGCTCCTTAGTGTGCTACAAAAATTCTATGATTATTCTATCGTGAATTCACAAAAACATATATTTTTCTCGTCAAAGTATCCATAAATTTATTTCAGAAAATAAAATTTAATGACTATATCAACTGAACGAACAACTGAATAGACATTAAGTAACACTTTTAACACTAGATTTATGGACATTTTTTGCATATCTATTTCCCATATACATATACTACGGAATAAGGTATTCATCAAACAGAATTTGAAATTGCAGAACTGAGAGGGAAGTAGATTTGGGTATATTTGTATCGCTCCATCGATAAAAGTTAGCAAAAATTGCTAGAAATAATACTAATTGTTTTTGCAAATTTTGCTCATGAAGTTCGAAACCCGTCAAATTGACGAGTCCCGTAAACCTAGTGTTAACACTATTTCTACCACAACCGGTCAAATGACCGTTTGTAAAATTTTGATTAGAATTTTATATATGCAACGTAATTGAATCGCCTTTAAACTTTATACTTTTCCTCAAATATACGTATAATACATTGTTCAATATTCACTTCTTTTTTCATTCTTTATTTTCTGAAAAAAATTTGTAGTCTAGCTTACGTGAGAATGTCGCGATAGGAATAGTGTTAAATTAAGCGATTTTGATTAAAGTTGTGTAAATTAACGTGTATCATACAATATAGCGTTTTGCAATGTTTAGCCTAATACCATACATGCTTTCTAATGGCGAATTGAAGTATCCAATTTAAGTATAAATGTAGTGTAAAGCTTCGTAGCTTCTTATTAACAACACAATTGTTAATTTTCGAGAAGTAAAAATGATCTTAAACTCATAACGCAACGCTACCTTTTTGTATCATTTGACTGATTGTATCAAGACAAATACAACCGTTTGTTATACTATGATCTTCAAGTTAATACATGGTTAGAAATGGTAGAAATCAGGACCCCCTTAACAGCATCACAGGATTTTGGACAGAAATAATATAATGCAATTCTTATCTAAAAGGTATCGTTAAATACGATACTACGAAATATTACAATATTACAATATTTTTCCAATTAGCGAGTTTGTATGATTTTGAAAGTCGCAGCAAGAGATATAGTTAAATTTGTCTTGATACAGGCTTTCAGGTGATATAAAAAGAATATATAACGATCTATTTCAAATATTGAAGATCACACGCATTTCTCAGAAATTATTAACAAATGTTAATAATTAATACAGGCTAACGCGCGTTGCTTATAAAAAGCAACTGAACCTTACCCTTTTTAGGCGTTATTGTTGAAAATGAGGTTGTCAATTACATACATCCTAAAGTAAAGATCCGTTTAGAATATAACATTGCAAAAAATAAATGTCTGCGAATTTTCAAGCATTTATAGAAAGTTACAGTATTAGTAATAGTATTTATAGAAGATCACACACATTTCTCAGAAATTATTAGCAAATGTTAATAATTGATACAGGCTAACGCGTTGCTTATAAAAAGCAACTGAACCTTACCCTTTTTAGGTGTTACTGTAAATAGTTGAAAATGATGTTGACAATTACATACATCCTAAAGTAAAGATCCGTTTAGAATATAACATTGCAAAAAATAAATGTCTGCGAATTTTCAAGCATTTATAGAAAGTTACAGTATTAGTAATAGTATTTATAGAAGATCACACACATTTCTCAGAAATTATTAGCAAATGTTAATAATTGATACAGGCTAACGCGTTGCTTATAAAAAGCAACTGAACCTTACCCTTTTTAAGCGTTACTGTAAACAGTTGAAAATGATGTTGACAATTACATACATCCTAAAGTAAAGATTTGTTTAGAATATAACATTGCAAAAAATAAATGACCGCGAATTTTCAAGTATTTATAGAAAGTTATAGTATTAGTAATAGCATTTATAGTAAGTGTATATAAATGCACAAAATATGCATGATATATAAGAATGTAGAGAATATCCCAAGTATAGTACACGTTGTATAATATTATTCAAAGAATGAGATAGATCTCTACGTAATTACATTCCTTTAGTTGAGTTTACGAAAATTCGAATCTACACAGAAATTTGCAGCCTAATTATCACATAACTATGTACACCAGACAAAATACTTATAGATTAAACTTTTGCAAAGACGAGTTCCTGCGAACCATCGACTTCGAGAGATCCCACTGATATTCCGTTCGACTTCTTCGCGTGTCTAGAACTACAGTGTTGTGCACACGCAGAGAATCTTGACGTCTCGGTAAAATTATAGAATTTCAATTTTCTTATGAACCTGACAATCAAAAACGGAACATACCAATTCATAAATGATGCCATAATGCGTACTTGTCAGCTGATCGAAATATGCACAATGGAAAATGCTCGACAACAGAATACACCGACGTAACCACCGTTGCCTGTTAAACACAAAAGCACTCGATAACATCGTATCAACGTGTCGAATAGCAGCTTTGTCCCATAGTCTATAAAGTACAATGTGCACACGAAATTCAGCAGTACGACAAGTCACTTTCTCGACGTAGACCGTGTGTATATTTCGTCTGAATTCAAATTTTCAGTTCCTGCAAGTTTTAACAGTAAGGAAAATAAGTTAACTCTGTGTAGTGTGTTTCAGTTCGATTAAATTTGTTTCCTTTGTTTCACTTTAACATTGTACAACTAATCCCATACGCTAAACAATTGTTTATTTGTTCATTTATTTATTTACTTAAACGGAACAAGTCCCATTGGTATACAAATAAAAATTATAAATAAATAATGCGAACTTAAGAAGAGAAGGAAACAAACAAACCACGCACCCATTTCTTAAAATGGAAAAAATCTCATTTAAGAAACGAGTTTGTGCATTGTTGAAAAATTGTTAACTTTGATTTGATTTAGAATATTTAGTGTGGCAGAGAAAAAGAGGACAAGAGTGTGACGTGTTTGACATTCCCTAGTACAAACCGAATAAAAAGTATCTGATATTTAAATAAGTTCACGCTGTGTAGTGTGTTTCAGTTTGATTAAATTCGTTTCCTTCGTTTCACTTTGACATTGTACAACTAATCCCGTACGATGTACAATTATTTATTTACTTAAACGGGACAAGCAACCCCCATTAGCATATAAATAAAAATTACAAATATATAATGCGAATTTAAAAAGAGAAGGAAACGAACAAACCACGCACCAATTCTTAAAATGGAAAAGAACTTATTTAAGAAAGGAGTTTATGGATTATTAAAAAATTGTTAAGTTTGATTTGATTTAGAATAGTTAGTGTTGCAGAGAAAAAGAGGATAAGAGTGTGACGTGTTTGACATTTCCTAGTACAAACCGATTAAAAAGTGTCTGATATTTAAATAAGTTCACGCTGTGTAGTGTGTTTCAGTTTGATTAAATTCGTTTCCTTCGTTTCACTTTAACATTGTACAACTAATCCCATACGCGAAACAATTGTTTATTTGTTCATTTATTTATTTACTTAAACGGAACAAGTCCCATTAGTATACAAATAAAAATTACAAATACATAATGCGAACTTAAAAAGAGAAGGAAACAAACAAACCACGCACCCATTTCTTAAAATGGAAAAGAACTCATTTAAGAAAGGAGTTTATGGATTATTAAAAAATTGTTAACTTTGATTTGATTTAAAATATTTAGTGTTGCAGAGGAAAAGAGGACAAGAGCGTGACGTGTTTGACATTCCCTACTACAAACCGATTAAAAAGTATCTGATATTTCTGGGACAATATCCATACAAAAAACATCCAACGGGCAACGTTATCGTGTTTCTAATGGTGATAAGTATTATTAGCCTCATAATTCCAGGGGTAAGTACTAATTAACGGAAACATAATTTTCATCGTCAAACGTATGCGATTGAATGACAAGATCAACGGTATGAAATATTTTTAAGTTTGTAATATGAGTATTCAGAGCATTCTCGTAGGGCGCGCAAATCTACTCGTCGATGCGTGAAAATGACATGGACACGGTGTTCGAGTGTTTAACTTACATGACTACATCTGTCAACACCATTTTAAAGCTTCTAACCATGCACATTAACAAAAAACATGTATGTACACGTGTCTTGCGAAAAAACTACTACACATTGTATTTAATTATTATTATTATAGTGTATTATATTTTAATATTTATTATTTTTTATTTATAGTGTATTAATTTTATTATTTTTTATTTATAGTGTATTAATTTTATTATTTTTTAATTATAGTGTATTAATTATTATTAATACACATTGTATTTAATTATTATTATTATTATAGTGTATTATATTTTATTATTTATTATTTTTTATTTATAGTGTATTAATTGTATTATTTTTTAATTATAGTGTATTAACACATTAAAGGCGGGAGTCGTAGTAATACGATTTATCTCGACTGCTGCTTAAAGGCGGGAGTCGTCGTACTACGATTTATCTCGACTGCGGCTTAAAGGCGGGAGTCGTAGTAATACGATTTAGCGAAAAAGTGGTCCAAACGGGCTGTAATGTATTTGTTAAATTGTGCATTTTTCAATTCCTATTTAGTATATAACATGCATAATAATAGTAGCTTGCCATATAAAAAATTTTTGTTAGAATTATCACGCTGTCTTATAACTGACAAACAAACCGAAGATTTGGAATCGATGTACATTGAAGAACCACAACGTGGTATATCGAACTCGGCACCACGGGTTCCACGGTATAAAATTGATCCGCCTGGACGTCTTTTGCTAGACATCAAAAAGCACAACTTAATTCGGATAGAAAATAAAGGCAAAAAGCTATATGCCCAACGAAACTGCGTAGTTTGTGCGGCACATAAAAAAAGAAAGTTGACTTGCTTCAAATGCGAGTTTTGCAATGCACCTCTTCACCGTGGCGAGTGTTATCAAAATTATCACACTCTTAAAAAATACTAGATTCTTCATTTTTTGTAATTAGTGTTTAGTGTTTAGTTCTTTTTTAATATATCTTGTAGTTTTAAGAGTTTAAATAAACTTTTTTAAGTCTAAATTTTTTAATGATCACACAAAATATCGCCCGCTCTAGGCCGCATAACGAGGCGGGCGGCCGCCGCGCTACCTAGCATACTTTCGTCGAGATCGCCCGCCGTTAATGTGTTAATTGTATTATTTTTTAATTATATTTTATTATTTATTATTTTTTATTTATAGTGTATTAATTGTATTATTTTTTAATTATAGTGTATTAATTACTATTAATACACATTGTATTTAATATAAATTATAATTATTGTATTTAAATGTTTCCATTGTAGTTCAGCAAGCTGTACGATTCAATAACTGAAGAATGGAAGCTCTTAGAATCGAAAAATGAGCTTTTCATTATAGATGAAGTCGTAAAGAAAGGAGAGATGTTCGCGCAACTATACAGAAGTAAGTAGCAACCAGACATTTTTACCACGTGCCCACAGAAAATCAATTACACGTATTTTTCTTCTTTTAGCCACATTATTATCGTTTTCGGTGATATTTCTGTTTATTCCGTTGGTTCACCCTCTAATGGACGTTGTCCTGCCATTAAACGAAACTCGTACGCGGCAACAAATATTTCAGCTAAATTACATACTTATAGATAGCAACGAATACTTTTATCCTATATACATCCATCTGGCTTGGAGTTCGATGGTCGTTGTGATAAGCGTGATTAGCGTAGACTCGATGTACATGCTCATAATCCATCACAACTGCGGTTTATTCGTTGTGTGCGGGTAAACAATCGTTTATTTGTTATGTATGAAACTCACGAGGAACTTCTTTTCCTTTTAACCCTTTGCACTCGTATGCCTCAGCGTATGCAACGTCATACATTTTACAAGGAATTATAAAGCATGATTTTGTGTACATATATGTAAATATAAATGTATGAACATTATATTTTTGGATTGCTCGACTGGGATGTATTTTATAAAAATTTGTATCTGTATAAAAAAATGTTTTTTGTGGAATTTTCATTTTTTTTAATTATACTCATGAAATGTCACAGCTAAGTATGCTAATAACGTATTGGAAAAGTTTTGTTTTGATTGAATAAAAAAATAAATTCCGAGTTGGCGGTAATTCATGGTCATATTAAATTCGAGTGCAAAGGGTTAACCACTTGCGCTGGAAAGAAATTCACGGTTGCGCGTGCCAGAACAGTCGAGAATAAATCGCTGCGAGGCGAGTTCACGCAGCGCTCGACGTGTTCAAGAAAAATATATAAAGACGCATCAACTGGTGATAACATCACATATATATGAATACTGAACTTATTTATTAAGTGTGATATTTGTCAAAACAGCTTAGAACAGTGTTTCCTAACCTTTTTTGTGCCATGCCCCACCTTAATCTTTCTAAAGTTTTTATGTCCCGCCCCCTATGTAACATACATAATTTTTAACATTAAAAAATTGATTTGTTCACTTAAGAAACGTAAATGATAGATTCTAGAAAGAAATCACTATAAAATTGTTAACAAAACACAGTAAGTAAAATTTCAAAACATATATAGAGTCCATTTTCGAATTGCCCCCCTGTGGGGCGTGGGCCCCACGTTGGGAAACACCGGCTTGGAATCTGTAACGTTACAAGACATTTCTTACACTCCACGTAATCGACGTGTTACACACGTCGCTGGCGTTCCTGTAAAGCCGCGTCCACATAGAAGAGAACAGTTCGCGAGCTGTTCGCCAACGGAAAACGCAGCATATCCAGACTGGAGCTCGCAAACAGTTACAAGCTTGTTCGCTCTGAATTCATGGGCAGTTCGCTATTAGCGTTTGCCACATACTGTGTTACAAACGCGTCCAGATACGCTTCGAGCTCGCGAACAGTTTCTTTGATGTACCGCTTCCCGAGCGAACACTGTTCGCTGTTCGCTGAGGAGTTCGCTGCTCGCTGCTCGCTGCTCGCTGTTCGCGAAAGTGTCCACACTGCTGGCGAGCACAGCTCACGAACTGTTCGCGAGCTGTTCACGAACAGCAGTGTGGACGCGGCATAACAAAAGCAGCTCGACGTGCGTGGCACGTCTTTCCAGCGCAAGTGGTTAATATCAATGCAAGATTCACTGGAAACACCATAGAATTGTAATATGAAATGTTTTCTTTCGATTTAAAGGTATCACATTAAAAGAACAGTAAGTAGAATCGTCGCAGGAAACAGTGCTCTCGAAGAGTTAAAAATGTGCGTGGTGATGCACAATAAGGCCATCGAGTTCGTAATAATTGCGTAGCGATAAGAGTAAATTACTTATGATTAAAAATCACTTAAAAGATACAATTAATTTATTCTGTTGTTATATTTTGAGGTTCTACAATGTACTGGAAGGATGCTACCAAATAAGTATGTTTATGGTAATCGGAGTAAACATAGTAACCATAAGCGTGACAGCGTATCAAGTAAGAAAGATTTTTCACAACGATATCATACTTCGTCCATCGAAACGAGATTGAGAAAATATTGCGAAAAGCTCACGTGATCAATGTTGAGGCAGCAGTTATGCTACTTAGAGACGAATTTGTAGTGGTCCTTTATCGATGGTACTTGCAAACAAGCCAAGCTAAAATTTTAACCATCACCATATCTACTATCTACTACCTCTTATTCAAAACTAGTTTTGTATAATTTGCCTTATGCAATTACTTCCTCCTCTATTTAGATGTATTTGTGGGGACACGGAACCTCTGCGGGTGTTCTAAGGGGCTGCATCAAACACAACAGGGTCTGAGCATCGGCCCGTCATTAGGCCCAAACGGCCAGCCGATCGTCATTACCACGGGTGTTTGATTGCAGCCTTATTAGAATACGGAAAACACTCGCAGAGAGTCCCTTCCATGTCACCACATTTTCCCCTTCTCGACGTGTTCAGGGAATATAAAACACAAACTTCCCTGGGCGCGACATTCAGTTACACAATCTAACAGTCACAGTTAACAGTCACAATCACAGTTATACATTCGATCTATCACTCAATCTATCAGTTACATTCAATCTATCACAGTCATACATTCGATCTATCAGCCAGTCCATCACAGTGTAATCCATCGCAGTACAAGCAAATAAACATACTCCACAAATTTATACTGTTAACGAATACAGTACAGCTTCCTATATATGAACTAATTGGGAGACCTTGGGGTAAAAGAATTTCCGAATAATAGAACAATATTCCTATATTCCAATATTTCTATACTATTCCTATACTATGGTTCATCTATTTAGATGGATAACGAGAAACTTAACATTCTGTTTAAAAATCTGTGCATCTCATATATTTTGACAGTTAAATTTCATGATTTATAAAAATAAAAAACTATTGTTACAAGACATTATGTTCAGATAATAGGATTAATGCTGATTACAGTATTCGGATAAGGGAAGTTCTATTGTAATTCCACATTATATCGAAAATAAGCAAAATTGTCATCAAAAAAAAAGCTTCTTACTTCCTTATATTTTGAGATGGTCAAAATTGTGTCGGTTCTGTTTTACTCACGCAACGAACGTATGCAATAGTCATATCTGCTACCTCGTTTCGTAGGATGGACTATAGTTGATAACATAAATAACCAATAAACTTTCTGTTCGTCAGGTTATGATGTGTTTGAACGATCCTGGACAAGCTCTCAGATTCTTGGTGTTCTTCTTCGCCGTTCAAATTCATTTATACTACATCAGCGTACCAGGTCAAACACTGTCGGATCTAAGTTTAGAAATAATCCAGGATGTGTACGTATGTTTTCCATTACACAGAGTCTGGCCAAATAACATGTAAAAACAGACATGATGTAATTATTTGGGTGGTGGTTTGGGATGGAAGAAGAAAATACATAGAAAGAGAGAATAAAGCATTTCAATTTCGGATTAGCTTTCGAGTTTGAAAAACTGCTGCGTATATATACCGTTATGATTAAGATACAGTTCGACGAATAATGTATAAAAGTCGCTCACTTCTTTCACACACTTATCAGCACAACACTAAAACAATATTAGACCGTCAAGGACAAAATTCTCAGCGTTACATGTATTTTAATAGAAACGCCTTCACGTAACAGCATCGGCATAACATCGGTGCTCCTTTCGTTCGCCTCGTTAACTGCATGAATATTTCACGTTATTATTATATCGCGTTTTATTGCATTATACTCCGTTATATTGCGTTACATCTCATTATATTCCATTACATTATGTTATACTGTTTTTTATCAAGTTATGTAACTTTATATGATGCCATATTACACTGTATAGCTTTATACCTCATTATCTAATGTGATATTCTATTATATCGTGTTATATTGTATTATATTCCGTTATAATTCATTATGTCATGTTATATGGCGTTATATTCTGTTATTTTGCATTATATCACGTTGCGTTGAGATATATTACGTTATATTGCAATAAATACGGTTATATTGCTTTATAGCGTGGCATATTTCGTTATATCAGGTTATATTGCATTATATAGCTTTATATCGAGTTATACAACGTTACATTGCATTGTACATAGTCTTATTGCTTTATACCAAGCTATATTGCATTATATCAGGTTATATTGCATTATGTCGAGTTATATCCCGTCCGATATTATATCCCATTATATTGCACTATATCATATAATATATTATTATATCGGGTTATATGGTATTATACCAAGTTGTACTGCATCATATCACGTTATATCCTATTATATCCCGTTATATTGGGTTATATCACACTGTATTCCATTATATACGGTAATATTGCTTTATAGCGTGCCATATATTCGTTATATCAGGTTATATTGTATTATATAGCGTTATATCGCGTTATACGACGTTATA
>JAOPTO010001989.1:0-268848 GCA_033822845.1 Tetrapedia diversipes | reverse complement strand
GGAACAGCATGATAAACAAAATTTGCACACTGTTTGCCAATCGATAAATAGTTTCCTACCATAATAATAATAATAAAAATGAATGTACGGACAATATTTGCAGACCATTAAAACTAACTAATTTGTAAAAAATAGTATGATAAACAAAATTTGTATTCTGTGCTAAGCATTAAATAATGTTCTACTATAGTGACAATAAAAATGAATGTATAGACAATATTTGCAGATCATAAAATCAAATAATTTATAAAAAATAGCATGATAAACAAAATTTGTATTCTGTGCTAATCATTAAATAATGTTCTATCGTAATAACAATAAAAATGAATGTACAGACAATATTTTCAGACCATGAAATTATGTTCCACATTGTCCTCTCGTCTGAAACTTTTGTCCGCTACTGTGACTCAAACAACGCTTAATTTATTTTAGCATTCGCCCCTTCTATTCAACGTTTTCTGTGTTTACATACAAAAAGAATCGACAGTTAACCGTAACTTCCTGTTTTCACATTTTCATTCACGCGTTCCTCGCGATAAAATTGCTGCAGTAAATTAAGTCGATGAATTAAACAGGAGCGTGTTCCGATAAAGGGATTCGCTTAACCACGCATGATACGGAGGGTATTTTTTCGCAGCGATCTGTCTAGCAACGACACCGAATAGAGCGTTGAATGGGAGCCATTTATTATTTTTCCTGTAATTTGTACGTGAAACGTATAATTACCATTCGGTTGCGAAACGAGCGAGTACCTATTCAAACGGAAGCACGCCGGGACCTTGATTAACCGGGCTTCGAGTTTTTCAATTAGTCGAGTTCCTGTTATTCGAGGTTTCCATTAGCCGATGCACGGCATGATCCGATTGAATGAAACAGTTTCAATGAACCACCGAATATTGGCATCAATTCGCTAATTGACGTTAATGTAGAATAAAATGGTACTTCAAAATCTTTTACAAACTGTAATATTAATTCCTTCGGAAGCTTATAAGTTTTGCAATTTCGAAAGTACCATTAGGTCTTTATATTTATAATTTTAACTTATAACTTATAAATAACTGATATTGCGGCAGAGGTTGCAGAATTAGAGGAGCAATTGTTACGTCCAAATTTAGATCCAAACGATATTCGGATATCCGGATACTCGAAATTCGATCGTTCAAATAGTTCTAACCCTGATACGTACCATGTGTTTAATTAACACTGAAACTACCAAAGCAGTAAAAATTACCAACTGATAATTATTCATATAAACCTTATAAATCCATTGTGGCAAAGCTTCCAAAATTTACTATAATTTTCTGCAGAAGGTATAAATAAAGATTTGGTTCCTATGTATATGGTATTTTCTCATATACTTTACAAAGACTGAGAATTAGTCAGACTGAGAGGTTAAATAGTCATATATGTAAATTTTTGTACACCACTTAACTAAACTAAATGACGTTTAATATAGGCGAATCTTAGTAAATAATTTGAAAATTTTTGAAGTTACTATTATTAGACGACTAACAGTCACCCCTCGAGTGCAAAGGGTTAATCGTTGGTAGTTCTATAGCAACCTTATAAATCCATTGCGTCAAACTTCCAAAATTTACTATAATTTTCTGCCAAAGGTATAAATGAAGATTTGTTTTCTAAGTATGCGGTATTTTCTCATATACTTTACAAAGATTGAGAATTAGTCAGACTGAGAGGTTAAATAGTCATATATGTAAATTTTTGTACATCACTTAACTAAATTAAATGACGTTTAATATAAGCGAATCCTAGTAAATAATTTGAAAATTTTTGAAGTTACTATTATTAGACGACTAACAGTCACCCCTCGAGTGCAAAGGGTTAATCATTGGTAGTTCTATAGCAACCTTATAAATCCATTGTGGCAAAGCTTCCAAAATTTACTATAATTTTCTGCCAAAGGTATAAATAAAGATTTGTTTTCTAAGTATGCGATATTTTCTCATACAATTTACAAATAAGTACACTTTAATCGTCGGTAGTTCTAACGTCGGTGGTCGCAAATACTTGGCATCGGTCTGGGAGCACCTTTAAACTACCGGCACTCCGACATTCCCCTAAAAGGCCGAAACGATCTTTCAGGCAATGCATCTTGTCCCTCAGAAGCATAACAAAGCAACCTTCAACAGTAGCTCGCAAAGGATTGAAGCACATCCTCGAGCATATTACCCCGGCAAAACCTCCTGTGTATATGCTCGAACAAAACCAACCGGCCGGAGAACTCGTTCCCACGTGGTCGAGGGAGCCATTAATGGCATCTCGAGATCAATTAAACAAATAATGCGCGGCTACTTCCTCCGCGTCGTCGTTTAACATCGAATTCTCAGAGAACGTTCACCAGACGTACGCGCACACGCACATACATATAGATGTTCGAACACATTCACAGTTGTTCATAAGAGTATACATCAGAACTGGATTTTTCTATCTATTTCAACAATTTATTATAAATTTATCATCCGAGTACCATTTTAAGTTCGTTTAGAGTAACAGTTCTTCATTGGAACGCTAATGTTCCACAAACATTACTATGGATGTTCTGCAAAATTATAAACTACTAGCTTTCTCAAAATCGCCAGATTTTCAAACGAACTTTCATCCCTTATTTTACTCTCTTGGGGATTGATTTTCCAGAAACGTTGAAACACGTATTTTTTTATTTCTAACCAAAAAGTTGAATACCGGTTTTCATAGCGCTCCCTTCAAAATCGGCGGATTTTCAAACAAACTTTCATCTCTTATCGTACTCCGTTGAGGGTTGATTTTCTAGAAATGTTGAAACACGTATTTCTTTATTTCTAACCAATAAGCTAAATACCAGTTATCATAGTGCTTGCATATTCGTTAATATGTGAATGTTAGAAATAGATATACAAGAAATGTCCGCAAATCTAGTGTTAAATTTCTGCGTTGTTCAGACTTTAGGTCCTAATATTCGAAATAGATACACAACAAAGCTTTTCTGCAATTTCTGCAAAGCAATTTCTGCGTTCCTTAAACTTTAGACTAGGCAGTAAATACGTACGCGCGTGTGCCATAGGGAGAGGGAGCAAAGAGATGGAAAAGCGGAAGGGAGAGCCGTTAATCGGTTAGGGTTCGATCCACCCTGGCTCCACTCGTGCATCTGGCAACTTCTACTGTCCACCAGCAGCCCTTCCGTGCCTCTTTTTCAAACTGTCAGCTCTGCAAGAAAGGGTTCCCGAGAGGGCTAAGCACACGCGCGGAGAAGGGTGGGAAAAGGGTGAGAGAGTTGGGTCCCGTTGGAACGAACGACAACACCGACTTCACCGATACAGGTTTCACCGACTAAAATTCACCGACAACGGTATTAACCCTTTGCGCTCGATAGTTTCGCCAATTTTCAAAAACTGTGTTTTAGAGTATTGATCGAAACAACATTGTAGTCTGATGGCTAAAGTCTGATGTCCCCTGAAAGGGGGTAGCTCAGTAGCCTACTCGACCCACGACGTTCCCCCAGAGGAGACATTTGATCGCAAACGCTTAAAAAGTTGAATTTTAAAGAATGTGCAAAATAGAGAATTGTGCGATGGTAGAGGGATGTAAAGAATATGCACCAAAAACTGTGTTTTAAAGTATTGATCGGAACAACATTGTAGTCTGATGGCTAAAGTCTGATGTCCCCTGAGAAGGGATATCCCAGTAGCCTGTTCGACTCACGACGTCCCCTCAGAGGGGACATTTGATCGCAGAGGCTTAAAAAGTTGAATTTTTAAAAATGTATGAAAGTAGAGGGATGTAAGAAATATGCACCAAAAACTATATTTTAAAGTATTGATCGAAACAACATTGTAGTCTGATGGCTAAAGTTTGATGTCCCCTAAGATGGGACATCCCAGTAGCCTGCTCGACTCACGACGTCCCCTCAGAGGAGACATTTGATCGCAGAGGCTTAAACAGTTGAATTTTTAAAAATGTGTAAAAGTAGAGGGATGTAATAAATAGACACCAAAAACTGTGTTTTAAGGTATTGATCGGAACAACATTGTAGTATGATGTCCCCTAAGATGGGACACCCCAATAGCCTGCTCAACTCACGACGTCCCCCCAGAGGGGACA
The DNA here is from genome assembly GCA_033822845.1 of Tetrapedia diversipes. Lineage (NCBI taxonomy): Eukaryota > Metazoa > Arthropoda > Insecta > Hymenoptera > Apidae > Tetrapedia > Tetrapedia diversipes. Next base: position 264,750 of record JAOPTO010001989.1, on the reverse strand, counting down.
TTCGACCGCAAACGCTAAAAAGTTGAATTTTTAAAAATGTGCAAAAGTCGAGGGATGCCTGTAATTCTAAAGCGATCTCGAGGATCGAGCACAGATCGCGTCCATGTTGTACCCTCTCCCATTCGAAACACCGATGCCCACGTGCGCGCGCGCGCGCCTCGTGTGGGAGAGAGGACACGTACACTTGCTCGCTGACACAAAGAGGCTCGAATCGCGTGTGCATGCAAAACGCTCAAGGAAGGAGGGGGAGGGTGTACGCACGCGAGGATCTATTGTTCGTTCGACCGAGTGTAGCGCGCCTATAGATTTTTTCTTTTCGCTTCGCTCTTTTTCGCAGCCCACGATCAAAACTGATGGAACTGACACACACGCCTTCAACAATACCGGGAACCGTCGCGTACCAGGGATCCCTATTCTCCGTTCTGAATGCCGGCAGCCAGCAGAGGGAATCGGAATTTCTACTTTGGAAAATTGAACGGACGTTGTTCGCGGTGGTCGCAGTTGTTTCGGGGGAATCGAAGAAAGGAAAGGGTTGAAAAACTGGCTCATCGTCTGGATTGTTTGTGAATTCGTCACGTAGTTAGAAGCAGGGATTATACGAGGTACAGTTACTCAATATGAGGACCTTTTCTGATATGAGACCAAAGCATATCTTGTTTATCTCCAAAAAAAAACACATTTTACTTTTAATACCCGGATCTATAATTTTAATAAATGTTCTTAACCAGAAATTATGATTTTTTTTTTTTTTTTTTTTTAAATAGGTTTCAAATTAGGCAACTTTACCCTTCATCAGAAATACAGGGTGCTTTATAACGGTTCCGACGAAACACAATTCAAACGTACAAGTTGAACCATTTAAGAAAATAGAATCGCTTAAACATTCGAGATTGTTTTTGCAGAAACATTATCTGTGTAGTGTATAACAATGTTATCTGTTGTGCAATAATTTCACCGAATAAATCGTTTCTAAATAATGTTATTCCAATGTAATTTTTGTTCAAATAAAATAAACCAAATATGTGGTAACACGTTTATATCTATCAAAGTATCTCGACCCTCCCTAAACTTTTCTTCCCGCTTCTATCGTGACAAAGCGAGCACAAATACCGTGGGCGTTAATCGTGGTGAAACGCTTCAAGACCTACGCATACTTGTTTTGACAGCTGTAACATGATCTTTATTGGTGCGCGCGTGTATCGACAGCGCTCTCCCAACATGATAGGAATTATACAAGGTGTTCCAGAGTCACAGGTCACTCGAGTAAAACGTTGGCTGCTCGAACCTACGTACAGTAGCTCCAAAAAGTATTCGTACACTATGTCACAAATAAATTCGTTTAACCCTGAAATTCTGAGTCTGATAGAGGTATTTGATAAAACTTTGTGGGTATGTAGATCGTAATGGTATACGTATGAATTAATTTCTTCTTTTTATCTAAGTGCCATTTTAAAGGGGTGAAACCAGCATTAAAGTTTCTGAGTCTTCTCTAATTTTTTAAAGATAACTTTATAATGGTACTTGATGTAAAATGTTTAATTTTTAATACTCTATCGCCCTGCCATAAAAAAGGAACACAGAAAAGCTTGTATTCAAAGCGTGAAAAATCGTTGAAGCTTTGAAATTCGTTATCAGCCCCCTTAAAAGATATTTTGCCGCCAAAAAAATTGCTCCACGAAGGGTACACCATGCTCTGTACATGCATAAAGTTTCATTGAAATCAGAATTTCAGAAGTAGGTGAATTTCCTTATAATACAACGTACGAATACTTTTTGGAGCCACTGTATGCAAATCTGAATGGCTTAAAAAATTGATTAACCCCTTAACGTGCACGACAATAAAAATTTTGATTATTTTTGTATTCTTTTAATTTTCTTGCCGAGGCCACGTTCTAAATTGTGTTTTTATTTTTACATTAAAAAGATATTGATTCTTTTTGGCCGGTTTTTTTTCAAAAATTGTAGGAATAAAGATTCTCCATTTTGAATCCAGGAAAACAATGAACCCTTTCGCGGTTTAACACCGATAGAAATTTGGGAAAACCATAAATTTCAGAAGTATAACAATTAGAAATTCCTTGTGTCGCACGTTTATACTACACATAGTGGATCAACGATACGATCATGAATTAGCAACGTAAACGCAGTTAATCAACATACCTGTGTATGTAATTTCATCCAAACCGTAACATAAGCTGAACACTACCGTTACCTTGCATTAAACGAACTTAATAATACATTGATTCCAACCGAAAGTATTGCATTAGCTTGTAAAACGTAAGTTTCGTTAAAACGAAATGTAATAAAAATTAAAATCGTTTAGTATTTAAATTTTAATGAATATACCGAAAAGTAATGTCGTTTTCTTACGTTAAATTCAAAAGCATAAATTTTTAATCAATAATGTGATCACCCTCGTTATCAACAACCTTTTGCCATCTAGCGTGCAAATTTTCAATTTCAGCAATTATTTGACTAAATTATTATTATATATTACAATTATTGAGTAATTATTTGCGAATCGGTTAACCCTAGATTCATAAACATTCGTCTCTCAGACGAACATATTATATTGATGATTTTTTTTTTTTTTTATAGAACACAAGGCGCAATAAAACACATTTTAAATCTGAAAGGTTGTTTATTGATCATTAATTTTCTTGAATGAAAATGAACACAATACTTGAATCGAAGTTCATCTTTCTATCTCTTTTGCTTTAAAAGTTTACGTATTTCGCGATGTTTATGAATCTAGGGTTAAAAAACTATACGATTTTTAAATATTAGAAGAATATCGGATAAACGTTAGGAGAATCCTTCGGAAGAGTAGGAAACGGTATCGATTTTCTTTCCCACAAGTGTGCTCGATGAAAGGTGGTCGGAAACGAAGAACCGGGCACAGCAAAACGTAACAATAAATCGACTTCCGGTGGTACGCGTGCACCGTCGGAAGTGAGCTTAACTGCCGGCGGCACACACGCCCTGAATCCATTACACATTCAAGGTTTACTTTGTACGATATATGTCCAACTGTTAATTGTACTCCCATTTAATGGTGCGAGAATTAAAAATATGAAAAGTAATTCTGAATGTTGAAAACCACGAATTTAACCTTGCTGACATTTTAACAAATAATTTGTTTTTTTTTCATGGCGTAAACATATTACTTATACAATGTTCTATAACGTAAAAATATTTATACTGGAAAATTTCTTTTTCATCTGCATATATGGTATCATAATTGTTGATTTTCCGGTATATCAATTTCTTTATATTTAAAATAAAAATTCAGCCCATAGAGGGTTAAATTCCATATGTTTTTTAAAAGGGATGAAACAGATATAGTGTCCTAAAAATAAATCATTAGAATATAGTAAGTTTGAATGAACGAATATGTGAGTACATTATTCAGACAATGAGTATATGGATAAGGGAAGTTTTACTGTACTATGAAGATAATAATAATAATAATGACTGTTATTGCAGACTGTACTAAACACTATTACATTACACACGCACTGGATTATTATGTAACAGAAGGTATATGAGTGATAATAAATATTTCAAAAAATTTAATATACTATTTAACATACTATTTAATATATTAACAAATCAAATCTAATTAAAAAGAATTTTACACTTTTTCATGTTTATGCAACAAAGAATCCAAGTTTCATCAGAAAATTCATTTCAACGCTTATGCATCTCTCCACAACATTATATTGTGTGCTCGCATGCTACTGATTTCACGAAACCACCTAGAATAATATTTTTAATCAATTCGCAGAAAAAGAACTAGCCGTAAAGAAAAGACTTGCACCTGCAAACCACCGTTCTATATGCAACAATATATGCTCGCTTAGTAATGTATTCGAGACCCCTATATCGAACACTTATCCGGGGAAATAAAGTTCCAGGAATCGCCGACTGTTTTCTTTCTCCGGCTAGCTTCGTTCTGGATAGGTTGAGAGACAAACAGCGACGCGAACAATAAGCGCGAGCGAGACACGTACAAAGCTTATTTAGTACGGTAACCGATATGATGTAGCAATGTCCTACAGTCAATAGGACACGAAGCCAGTTCTAGGAACTGGTATGTATAGAATGCGTTTATTAACCCTGTTTTGTATTTATAGAACGTACCGAAGGTACGTAACTTAAGCTGTTCATATATTTTTTCGAATTATCGAACGTCTACGTGTAACGTTTTCTAAATATTATCGAGAATCCGTATGTTATCATATTGTGAAAGTAGGTTATAATAAAAGTCGACGAATTAAAGTCTTTCCTTTAACACGTTCGTCGCCACGTCATCCAAATATGGATGACGATCTTTTTCTTACAATTAAATAAGAGTTTAAATTGGAATTTTAAAAGGAATTCAATAATATATATAAATACAAAATACATAAAATAAAAAGTTAAAATTTTTGCTGCTTTTATACTTTTTTACCCCAGTTTTCTATGCAATCGGATTTGGACCCAGCAAGAAACTCAGTAACCTGTATTGACATGTTGAAATTTGCCAACACAAGCGAACATATTTATAACATTTTTTTATGGTATTACCAACTGTTTCACACAAATAAAAATGTTCCACCATGCATTACTGTGCATCAAAAAGGTGGGACATTTTTAATCCCACCATGCTCCAAAGAGTAAATAGGTCTTGTTACTGTTATTTTTTGTTTTATATTAGTTGAAAAATATATTTAGGAAACAGCTTGAAAAATATTTATATTCCACTGCAATGCGAATTCTTTCGTAACGTTATCACGATTCGGGACAATTCATGGCGGAATAATCGAATTCAGGAATTATCTGTCGAAAAATTTGGGGACAACGGACAAAAATTCAGGACGTATGGCCGGCTCAGTGAAAGAGGACAATGTCGCAGCGGCGATGGACAATTACGTGGAACCCGTTACACCGTCGCCGCTGCAAACGTAACCACGCTCTGCACGTCGACGTCGACGACGAGCAATAATACGTTCTATTATACAACCGGCCTGCATTATTAATAGTCCCGAGCGAAACGAGTTTAATGTCACGTGCCTCTCGCGTTAGCACGTGTGCCGCCGTTTTTACGCGGACACAACGCGTGTAAACCCACAGCAACGTAATCTCCCGGCGTTAATGAACGACAATTATATTTTTCGCGGACGTACACAGCTATAAATAAACCGGAAAGGTCGAGGTGCAACTCGTTTTTTTTTTTCATTTTTATTCCACGCAACGGTGTACAGGTGGGTCTCGATTAATGCGTGTTGGATAGCATGATATTAATTCATGCACAATTTTATATTGAGAGATTGACAAGTGCGTGTGCGTGTGCCGACTCGTTTCGTGTCATGGCTCGCCACAGTCAAAGGGTTAAAAGAAAACACGAGCGGTATCGACGGTTCACAAATTCGGATTCGTACACGGCCGGGGGCAGCGACGACGTCCGTGCAGGTGGCAATCTCCTGCCCCTGATTGCCAATTAACGTTTAACGACTTTAACGGGTATATACCTTCGCGGTCGCGCCTCTGCATTCGAACGATTAAGGCTAGGTTCGAACGGAGAACGCCTCGTTTCATTTAAATTGCTCCCCCCTCCGCTGTCCGTGCGAGTTGTTCTCTCCTTTGGATAAAAACACGGCCGATCGATCGAGACGTACAGTCTGTCCAACGAGCCGAGAAAGATTTATTCATTTATTTAGTAGTGGGATAAACTGCCCAGTAGATGTTTCGATTACGAAAGAAGAAGTGTTTTGTATATTTAGAATGTATAAGCAATAAAACACAATAAGCGTTGAGAAAGAAAATTAGATTGTTGAAACAGAAAATACAAAAATTCTGTAGATGGATAATGAAAACGAACGGTTTCTCACCAATAAATGAACGGGTTAAAGAAAGAGAGAGACAGACGGAGATAGGCAGAGCCAAAAATATTAGCCGAAACTCCTTTTAAATTAAACCACATGTAAATACTACACTACGTTATAACCAACCTAAAAGTCAAAAATATCTATCCTTGTTTCTGAAGTGCTGATTTTAGGGACGACCTTTCAGTGACCTACCCACGCATAGACATCGATTATTTATATTTCCCACCAATTCTCGTTAAACGAAGCGTAGTAGCTATTTGTTCGAACAAAAATGATATTTATCATGACCGGACTAGCACTCAACTTATCGTTAAAGTAGCGCCTTTCTTTCACGCTGCGAATGCATTCAACTATCCGGCGAGTAAAGAACTACATAGCAGATAAAGATCCACCCATCCATGAGCTATGCTAGCCACCCCGTGTACGTTTTCAATTTACACTATCTTTTAAGGATTAATTATTGCCTGACGACTTCCGCGTACATGATACATTGCGTTACGTAACACGGAATTATCGTAGCCATGAATAACATTCGTATAGGCGTGTGCATTGGATCAGATTTATGTACAGGGTGAGCCGTTTGAGCAAAGTCACGTGAGCAAACTTGCTGCTAGAAAGCTTTGAATTCCGTTTCTAGTGAATTCTCATGTCCTAGATTCTATGAATTTTGAACGAATACTTTCACAGTATTTTAATCACTTCTGTCGCTTTGAAAATACTGTACAAGCGAAAGTAACCACGATAATCGGTAGAAAATACGCGTGAAAAATATAAAAAGCATGGTACAATTTCACAACTGAATCTTTATAGCCCTAAATTGTTGCAAGAAGTAATGCTTTTTATTATTCAGTTATAAATGTACTTTCATGACAACCATGAAATATGCGAGTATGTATAGTCTCGATCTGATATAAAGAGAAACATTGCAACTGTACAATAACCTTATCAACGCATCAAAATACCGTACAGTCTCACGCAATCGGATCTTATGTTACAAGTCAATTCATTCTTAACAAAAATTACCTGACATCCAGTTCAAGCCACCATGATACAGCACGTAACATCACAAAACTTCCACAAGCAATAAAACTTTTAATATATCACTGAAAATGTATCACTAAAACAGAAAATACTTGAATATACAAACTTACGAACGTATAACCATATTTCAACCGCGTCTCTAACTACCCGAACGCACGCATGCGCCGGCGCACGCGCACTCGAACTGTGCTGGCGGGCACGCGGCGGGGGGCGCATGCGCGTGAACCTGCAACGACGGGCAAAACAAGGAAGAGAGTAGCAGCGGCAACGACGAGAAAAAGATGCGGACAAAGAGAGAAACAAAGCGAAAGGGAAGAGCAATGACACACACGGTTACACGCGCGCTCACCAACGGCACACACCGAGGTGACGTAAGCGCTGATTACGCGATGCTGCAACGAGCGCATGTCGAGGTTGCAACTCGCGTTGCATGTATAACGTTCGCAGAATGCGGCAATGCATTTCCCCCCCTCAAGCCCCCGACCGTAACCTCGCTCTGCTCCTCTCCCTCGTCCCACCGCCCTCTTCCCACCGACCTGATTCCCCCTTACCCCCTCGCGACGCCCGCTGCTACCGTTTGATGGCGTGTATCGCTGCACGTGCAAATGCGTGTTCACGTGGTTGTGTATGAAGGACGAGGCCTTCAAGTACGTACGTACCGTACGTATGAACACGGGTAACGCGCGTTAGTGGAGATCATCAGCTGACAACAGGAGCCAAGCGAAACAGGAAGCGCGTTCGCTGGCTCCTTGTCGAGCACAGGCGGGAAAAAACGAAAAATTTGGGAGGGTTGTGAGACGATTGTGAGGTAATTAAGATTAATTAGGGTCTGTTGTGTTAGGGGTGATTGTTGAACTGTTCAAATGGAAACTGCAGTGATTTTTTTGCATTTCATACCAAATGTATAACTACTGTTAGGCTTTGGGACTCATAATTGTTACTGTAATTACATTAAATGTTAAAATTTAGAAATATTTCACCAAAAAATTAATAAAATAATCTGATAAAAGCAGTGATTAATAATCGCATCGCTGAATAACATAGGGTGTCCTTTGTCGCTCGACCAGAAAAAAAATTTCATTTCACTTCCGGATGCGAATTACTCCACTTTTCTCCAGGTGGCTGATCCTTTTATTGTATGACTACACCTCGCGGCATTTCCCACGATCACGGTCAGGTCCGATTTAATGCAGACAGCAAACACTGGTTTCCTGCGGCCGATTCGACTTCCTGCAGCAATGGCGTGCGCGCATCTCCCGCGTACGAAAATAATTTGAAACGGACGGAAAAAATGGCAGCCCGACAGCTGCCAGCCGTGACCTTACTCAATCGGGTATCTGACTACATACTTAAGGAAACTGTATCGTTGGCCTCATGTCCGGCCTACCTTTTCGATACAACAACGCTAAACCTTTGTCAGGCTAAATTACAGGAAATTACAGGATTTTGTAATATTTTCAGTATAATATTTATATTACGTTATACAATATGCAAATAAGTATTTTATTATATGCTACTTCAGTTTATGCTAATATCTCAACAACTCATGATTGCCTGTACTCATTACATTCCTTTCTAATCTCACATATATGAATCTTTTATCCACAATAAAAGTATATATGTTCACAGTTTTGCATTTTGTTGAGAAAAATAGAAATTAATAACGGCAATACATGAAGTCTGTCAGTTAAAAAAAAAAAATACAGCAAAAAGAATGATACAAAAAAATGAACACATGCTATAAAAATATATCTAAACATATGAAAATGTAAGTTTCAGGTGACACAATGTTATAGAAAATTATATAATTCTATTCTTATCCAAAATATTATTCTACAAATTGTATGAATTATTACTGAATATCACTCATTTTGCAAATCTAAATAATACTAATTTCCTGGTGTACATAATATAAAAATTATCATTTTCCGTATTTCAATAAAGATACAAAAGATCAAGAATAACTGAAAATCATTAGTGTGAGAACAGATCTCGGAAGAACGTTCACGTTGGCAGACACTATATCTATATTACTATCCGGAAATAGCACACAAGTGCGATCGTGACGAGTCCTATATCGAGGCATTCGAAACGCAACGAACGTCGAGAAAAAAAAATAACAAACTGCTATAGTATCAAGAGAACAAAGTACTGTTGCACAATAACTATCTTACGGTCAAGGTTTTAAGCCTGTAAATGTATCCGACTTACGCAACGCATCCGGGTGCAAGTCCTTCACACCATAATTTACATTTCCGAAGTGACGTTGAATTACAACAGCATGCTGTGTCGTATTGAAAGATATCACAATGAGGCAGAAGAATGTATCAGTTTCCGTCCCTTTCAGTTGCAGGAAAACGGGAAAAGGAAGTTGCATTTAACGAGATATGAATGTACGTGGTGAATAAATTAATAAGTAAAGAGAAAACAGAAAAGGTATCTATTAGGTAAAAGTATCTAATTTTCCATAATATATTAATATGAGTTAAATATTTTTCTTAATTTCAATATTTTATAGGGTTCGAAGATATCAAGGTAAATTAAAAATCTTCCAAGAAAGATACTGAATTATAATAAATTTTCGCGTACTAAAACAATAATCAATTTCTACTAAAAAAAACTCCGAAAATACAGTTGTTCTAAATTACTCCAATCCCTCATCTCCTCAAATTGCAATACTAAACCAAATCTCAAAAATTAAGGCGTCTTGTAATCAAGATTCTCTAGGGTCTCGTATTTCGTCGATTTCTCCTCACTTTTGGCCGAAAGAGACCGGTCGGTGATGTACGGGCAATCGGGACCAAGCGAGAAGGTCTTTAGCCTTAGAACACGGTCATGCCTGCTGGCTGGTAAACGCCGGTCGTCGGTGGGCATATACCTTAGGCACGAGATCCCAAGACATTAAAGAGAAAGGGGAAATAGACGTGCCCGGGGGCGTGAGAGGGGAAACGAGAGAAGAGAAGGGAAGAAAAGAGAAACTGCGAGAACGCAGGAAGGAAGGAAGGAAGGAAAGAAAGAAATGGAAGTCCGTGCAGAGTACAGAAACGGCGTGTCGGTGGCTGCGGTGCGACGGCAACCGTGGCCGCCTAAGCGAAGTTAGGTTTCAGTGTGCACAACACAAAGGGAAGGGACACGGGAAGAGGTACGAGGGTGGAGGGGGGCCTGTTAGGGGCGCCATTCGAGGGAGGGCTGTTGAACTTTCAGGGTCACTCCCGCGGGTCTCCGCTAGTTGGACCGACAGAGAAAGAGAAAGGCCACGAGAAAAAGGGAGAGTACGGTACCGGGTAGAGAAAGCGAGAAAAACCAATGGAGAGGCTGCGAGAAAGAGAAAGATCGACGCAGGTCGAGCATAGAGGTGAGGAGAAACGCGTGTGTAGCGGTAGAACGATGCCAGGAAGAGGAGGAAGGGGCGAGATGGGGGGAAGGTGAGCCGCCCCAACACGAAAACTCGCTCCTAAACCGTCCCTAACGACGCGCCCTCTGGGCCACGATTCGACGACTGACCGTCCCTGCCAATTCGTCTCCCCGGGCCTCTATGCTCTCCTTTCTGGGACAGATAGAGTCCCGGGCCACAGGCGTGTGCACAGAGGAGAGAAGGCCTCCGATGTAGTGCACGAAAGCGTACGGAACCAGTTTTCGGTTCGGCCGAGAAAGGACCGTTCCTCCGGGGCTCACCAGCCCTGACATGCAACGCAACGCACACGCGCGCACGGTCACCAGCTTCGTCTTTAGAGGGAACGAGAGAGGGAGGGGAAGATGAAGCAAGAGAAAGAGAGCCCGCGTTTAGAACGATCCGGGGAAGCTAGTGAACTCTCAGGGCCGTTCCGTGGCTTTGCCGGGACGCGAAATAGCTACTACCACCGGCTCTCCTCCTTGAAACACTGTTTTCGTTTCGAGTCGTGATTTTACGGTGTTGCTTTTGCTGCCATCTCCATTGACCTGCACGCAGCTTCCGATAAACGTCGCATCGCTCTGGCTCTTTGCTTCTCCTTTCTCGCTAACATTTTGGTATGGCTAGGGGGAGGGGAGAGGGGAGGAGAAGGTGGAGGAGAAACGGTGGCAGAGTGGTGGCGAGCATGCGCCGATGCTGCTGCCCCGTTGCTGGCTCGTCTGTTTCACCGGAATCGGAGTAAAGCGAGATGTCCATCTGTGTGTCTAATTGAAATCTGAACGGTTGCCGTTGCCGGCTGACAAGCATAATCTGTACCGTCGGTAAAAATAACACTACTGAATTTTATCATGGATTTCAATCATTTAGAGAGCTAGTATATTCCTGATGATTTGATAAGTGCTCCTAATTTATATTTTGTAAAAGTTATTTCATAAGGCGGATAATACTTCTGATTAGGAACTTATAAGGTAAATATATAGTATTTACAGTCACGTGATTAAGGTTCTAACTTCGGTAAAAAATTGTATCAATTTTCTATTATGTGATTAAAATTACTTTACTTAATACCCCTTAACAGAAAATATATTTTCCACTTAAATTTCGTTAAAACACTGAGAATACTTTTACATAACATTATCTACGAAAACTACAGAAGAATATAAGTTTTCTGCTATCCTATCATCTTTTTCTAGTTTCAATCTCTCACTGAGAATATAGACCGTCGCTAGACACTAGGTAGAACGAGGGTCGAGATATGGGTAAAAAAGGTATACAAACAAGAGGCACATCCAAGCCGACAAGGTGTGCACCTCCTCGATGAAGCAGGATGGCAGGCCAGGAAACTAACTGTTGTTGGTGACTAACTTCAAACAGGATTCTACGAACATGCCGGAAATCGTTAGCTCTAAGAAGTATACATACGAGTACTCATAAACGTTTGGTTAGGACATTAATAATTTCAATTTCACTCTTTCGCTGTTGTTGAATGTTATTCGCTAAATATTATCTCTTTTTAGGTAGTACACGGAATTTCATTTCATGAGAGGAATGCCACTATATACTATGTAATGCCATTTTTACACTACTCATTTAATCTGAATATCATATAATTAGTATTCAACGTATATCATTATATGTTACGTATTTCACATATAATACTAACATTTTTAAATACAGTAAAATACAATATTCGTCTATACAATTGTCAGACAAATTGTAGTAATTTATTAAATAAAAAGTATGAACTAAATAAGTAACATAAAAAATAATAATATGGTACAAAGCTATTCAAAAAGATGAAAATGAAATAATAAAATAAATAAAAATAAATAAACGATAAAATAAAAATTTATGAATAATACATTATTCTATTGTAATAAAAATACAATAATACAATAATTATCTTAAACTCAATATTTTCTATTGAAGTTAGTATGCACTACAATATTATATTACGATTAAAACTCGACTCATCTAAAATACCATGGAAACAAATACAATTTCCCTCCTAAATTTCAACTTACATATCCAAACCACTTACGAACAATGTATAGTACATTATACATAAATAAAAAAAGAAAAACCAAACACAGCATCCCTCGTTAAGAAGTTTCACGAAGCAACTGCTAATCGCCGGTAACAACCATCCATTAAACCCGATCGCTTCACTTTTTGTCGTTCTATTAAATTATTAATCGACGTGGCAATCTATTCTCGTCTGCCATCCGTCGCTTCAGCTTCTTGCCGGCTTCCTTGTCCGTCGCCATTTAGATTCCGCGGAGCTTCCTACTGTAAGAAACTGAAACGAAAACATAGCCGGAAGACAGCGGTGTGGAGTGTACACAAGAGGAACCTAGGTTCAACGACCTGCTCTCTAGTACCTGTATCACCAGGCTGGCTCTCCTCTCCGTCGGAGAGATGCGTGAGTACTTGCGCCTAACTGTGCGTTATATACGAACACATCGTTCCCTCTTTCTCTCTGCCTGTGGCCACGTACACTCCAATACGTGTTGGGAAACTAGTTTCGCGTGCAAATTACTCCCATGGGATCGTCCGGAGGTGTTTGCCACGCGAAATGACCAAATTGTGCTCATTTTTCAGACACGTATGTATATATATATTTTTTTAAGCTGGCTTTATTCCACAGATGGGGCACGTTCGATATTTTGTTCGTGTAAATAGAAGACCTCGGGGTCAGTTTAATTTTGTTAAATTTTCGAAACTACAGTGCACGCTTCTTAAACCGAATGGAATGGTTTCTCACTTTTTCCTCGACAAATTGGTGCCATTGATTCTAGTTACTTTTGTTATTAGTTGGTCTTGAGCTGGGGTTGAGTTTATTTAAAATTGTACTTTGGAAAAGCAGAAAATCAATTGCGGATTTTTAAAAAAACTTTCATCCCTTATTTTACTCCCTTGGAGATTGATTTTCCAAAAACGTTGAAACGACGTATTTTTTGTTTTGTTTCTAACCAAAAAGCTAAATACCAGTTTTCAAATTGCACTTAAGGTATTTAATAGACCCAAAAAAATAGAACTTATACGGTTATAATATTCGACTTACTAGTTGTACCTGATAAAAATAAACCTGCTTGAAATTTATAAAAATTTCTACAATAATTTCTTAACATCCACTAATTTACCCAATTAGCATAATATTTTTATCATTCAGTTGTTTCAATACGTAGTAAGAATATTACGATTTCACCTGAATTTATCGGAAACATTCATTACTATATATATTTATATGTATTAACGGATCGATTGACTTTAATTATTTCGCGTGCAACAGCTCCTATTTTAGCCACGTAATTGCTGTATGCAATGCAATAACAGAATAATCTGATTATCAACAGTGCAATTATACCCAGCAGCGATTCTACGGGGAATTAACATCGGTATTACATATTACGATTCGTATGTTACAAAAATATCTTATCCAAAATCCACATTCGATTGCCTACACAGCAGCGATTAACATTCGTACGCATAATTTGTTTTATTGAAAATGAACGACTCGTGAAATTAACCCTTTGCACTCAACAGACAATCGTCGATCACCAGACGATGGTTTTGTAAATTTTCAAACACACAGAGTTAACCCTCGTACGACGAATGCAAGGGTCCATTTTGACCCGTTCAAAATACGTTACAAAATGTGATAAATTTATTTGTAAGAATCATACAAAAAATGTAGTTAGAAAACTGACAAAAAAAAGTAAAGTGTGTGTTGTTTAACCCTTTGCACTCCACTATGAAGATAATGCAAATTAATTAAAGTTACCGTTACGTTCGATCAAAAATAATTTCATGAGTCAGTGTAAATATGCTGCTGTTAAATTGATAAATGTATCACGTTTCTAATTTATGCCCAATACACACGAACGAGTTTTGCTCGCAGGTTGTCGACCGATCCTCAATGTTTTCTCCACCCACGCTCATAAAGTTCACCCCCTCGACTGCACCTAACCATCCGATTGCATTAGTGTACTATGGTAGCCACGCAAACCAAGAAACGACAAAAAAAAGTTAACCGATAACTTGTTTTTTATTAAATCAATTTTTATAAGCCTACAACGAACCGTAATTTATTTCACACTTAGTTTGAAAGCGATCAGTCACCTACCCTCGTTCTATCTTTCTCTTTTAGCCAACTTCAACATATTAAATTAAACCTAAAGACTGGTTTGAGATATGACGAAAAATAAAAAGGAAAAAGAAGAACAGAACGTGAAGCAAGCTAATATATTCGCTACAAAATACAGTTAGGGATTAAAAATGTTGAGGTCAGCATTTTAAATATAAATTCTTTCGGAACACATCAGTTATTAAATGAGAAAAATAAGTTTTCAAAAATAGCTTTAATAAAAAATTCTAAATATGGTAAATTTTCATTCCAAAATCTCGAATCTTAAAACGGAAACATACATTCCTATCTGTTCCCTTCTTTTTACGTCAAGAAAAAATTCTCCATAAAATATACTACCATTTACCTATTGAGCTACCAGAGATATACAGGATTTGCGTTAAATTATCCGTGAAACAACAGTTAACGTATTTGCAGGTTAACTTATTTCGAAGAAAAAGTACACTTTGTTAGTGAACCGGCCCTATCGCGGTTATGTGGCATGTCTCGTTAATTAAATTCCACAACCGTTTTTTCTGGCATGAATACGTAAGTGACTCATTGGCCGTCGGATCTTTCATCGAACTCGGCCCGGGAAGCAGGGGGCACTGATCTTTAACTCGTTCAACAACACTGTGGCATTGCCTGAATGCCATGGTCAGTGACCGTGAGATCAAGAATTTAAATTCTACTCTGACTCACCTACTCCTCCTTTTGTGCTTTATTGTCCAGAATTTCTTGAGCGCAGCGACGAAAAAAAGAAAGAAAGAAAGAAAACAATAAATTTCTCTCTACCATTATTTGGACACCGAAAACACATCCTCCGAAGACGCCAATATATTTTACAATAAAACTATGTCGTTTAAAAAGTTAAGAAGGCTATAGATTCATTTTTGAATTTGTTGCTTTTGTATTTGGTAACTATACTAAATTATTACTGGACTGCAAATTTTTATAAGGATAACTAAAAAGATAGGATTTCTATAGAGATTCGTTTCAACTTCTACATTTTATAATTTGTAATTTACTTTAAATAACCTGTACACTTCTACAGATTCTGTGTTCCCTTCAATTTTCTATGAGTGGATAAAAATTCTCAGTCTAATCATTATCATCGTTTGAAAAAGTTTCTTACGAAATGTACCGATAATATATGTTTTCCTTTTCTAATATACAAAAGATTTATACGTATGAACTTTTTGACTGGCAGATAAAAAATTTAGGAATTATGATCTTTCTACTAGAACAAGAACTCCACACAACACATTATTCTAAACTCAAGAATATATTCTGAATTACAAACCAACGGTTATGTTTTTTTTAAATGAACTAGTAACCTTTGGAAGCATAAATTTAGTCTTAGTAAAACCAGAATTTTTAAACGCCAAAGTAAAACCGAATTAAACATTTTTTGAAAGCACGTAATTTTTCGTGTGTCTCTGAAAAACGCTGACATTTCTTAGAAACCGCAACCCCAATAAACTTGCTTGTTTCCTGCTTCAATTAAACCGCGGTTTCCAAGCTACACCGCACAATGCCCCAACAAATCCGAGCTCGCCGTTGCTAGTTCCTTTTTCAGCATACGTTTCTATGCCTAGCCGTGCCTTTGGAAACACTACTTTTAATCCTAAGAAGACACGTTCCACTTCCTATATTCCCTGTCTGTGCCGTGTTACTAATTTTCAAGCATTTTTCATCCATCCGGTGTACACGCGCGTGTATAGCAACTCCACCCTCGCGTCGTTACATTTCCCTACCTCTGCGTGTACACAATGCGGATTACACACACGTACACAGATTATACGTGTGCATGTGCGTTTTGTTCAGTGTTAGCCACGGTGACTTGCTCTGCTTTGAAACTCGACACCTCTTTCGCTAAACACCAGGGACGCTCGTACGTGGCCAACGTAAACACAAGTGAGACGTATGCGGACAAATGTACGCGATATACATACAGATATGGCGACAAAACGGTCGATCCGCGAGCGGCAACAACTGGTGTTGCAAAACACTCGCCTGCAAATATTCGGAACAGGGCACATTCTTAATAAATTATGCTCCGAAAGCATTTTCGTTCTCTTTTAACGTTCTTTCAGAAACACCGCTTCAAAAGTTTAGAGTTTAAGCGGTTATTACATAACCTCACATTTCGAAATTAATCAACTTATTACGAAAAAATGTGTATAACAATGTTCTTAATGTTTGTTCTTTATATAAAAAATTTATAGATCTGTTGTAGACAATGTTTGATGTAAAACAATTTATAATAACAGATAATATGAAATTTTTGCTGACAGTGAATTCGATACAGTTCTGGAGAAATACGTATCTCCCTATGAATGCTATATCTAAAAAAAAAGTTAGATATTGTATCACAAAACATATAGAGTTCCGATAAAGCTTTGCAGAGTATAATTTTAATTTTCTTCTTCGAAAATGATCAAGGTTATTCTACTTTTTGTAACATACATGCTGTACAAAAAATTTTAAAAATGGAAGGAAAAATCATACAAAATAACTAAATGAAATCAATTCAACTTTTTCTGTTACGTACATAAACTTATCTTTTTTTTTGGATTATCCGCATTAAATAAAAAATTCAATGAACAAAAAATAACAGGGAATACTATTAAATTTTTATCTAAAAATTTCCTAATTACTTAAAAAAGAAATGAGACACATCTACAAGACACAACGAAATTCGAAAAACAACAAAGTGTTAAGCAACGAGAAAAATTTACAATTGAAAAGAAACCAAATGAAAATAAATCTGTATGTATTCAAAAAAATATTCGAAATGCAATCTTAGAGCAATTATTTTTTACACAGGATTTTATGTACGTTAGGCTCGGTCGCGGTCACGATTGAGAAGTACCTGGAACGATTTTAAGGGCGTAGTAATAACCGTAAATGTTCACCGCCTTGGGTCGTAAACGCGGGTAATTCAAATGCGTCGGAAAGAGTGTCGTGTTCTTCCAACTTAAAGTTCATCGCATTCCGTTGCCCTGCCAATATTATCAAGCGAATTGAATTGTTCCTTACATCAGACTTATCAGGAAGAGAGAAGATAACGGCGAAGAGGAGGGTAGATAAAATAGAGAAATAAGAAAAAGAGCACAAAGTGATTCATCCACACTGAGATTTAAATGTGTTTGATTGAAACTCTTTTTATTCTTGGTGGATCTGTATGAAAAATTAATAAGCAAACTAAAAATGTTGATCATAAATAAATGTTGATCAAAAATCAATATAATAGGAACTAATTACTTCTCATTATTGTAATCGGATAATTGTAATTCGTTTTCCTAGTCGAACTTAGTACAGTTTCCTTTATTCGTGCGTCTACCTGTTTGTATACAAATATCGATAAAGCGTATTTACACGCACACAAGCGACCTAGTTTTCCACTTAACGATTCACATTGAACAGCAGTTACTGGTGCACCGGTATTCTTCAACCTTTCACGCATTATCATCATCGAGCTTGGCATTTACGCGACTTGTTGCATTGACCTACTCAGACTACGGACGATTAATACACCGTTATTGTTTCCACGTTCGCTAGCCTCCCATGACGCGAATGAACATCATTCCCTGGATTTCATAAACTCCGATTTTGAGTTACGCTCCGAGAGAGATCGCTTTACTTTCAACGGGAATCAAGGTCCTATCAAGGTCGCTGGAACGAATGAGAACGCAGCTGTCAATATTTTCTAAACACGTAACCAACATGAGTAATTCCATCGACATTACATTTATATTGTAAAGTTTGTGGATGTATTCAATAAAATGTATGAATCCATAAACAATTCACCGACTGTGAAAGAGGATTATGCAGGTCAAGGCGACGAGGAAGAAGCCTGAGTAACTACGAACAGCAACTATATATTACAGAACACAAGAGTTTAGAAAATACCTGCATATAATACTTCGTAAAATAAAATTATTAGCCTTAAATTTAATAGAATATCCCGAATAAATGGTATTATATGACGTCCGAAATTTTATGTTAATATTTTTGACCATGTTTCTCTATGTTTCATTATTAATTTAATTAATCCTAGAAAATAAATTATTTAAAAAAGGAACAGAATGAAAAGCGTTCTATATTGAATGCACACGGCGCTTGCTCGTTTAAGGGTCAAAGGACGAGTCGAGGGCGTATACGAAAGCGTCCCCGAAGCATCGATCGTGCCCCTCGACAAAAATTTCATGCCTGGCTTCCTAATTCGAGCATAAAAACGGGCCGATATGTCGTTTGTTCGTCGTAAGCCAGGCAACCTTGCGATGCACCGTTAAACAACACACGTACACATACGCGACAATCAATCTTCGAGCAAACGCCGTGTGCACAGTAGTCTGTAACGTCGAGGAAAGCACGCTTCCTACTCGCGTATACATGCAAGCGTGCCAACCACGACACAGTGATACGCGGAGTAAGTCAGCCAGCGGTTCACTCACCATTTAAATCGCCCAAGGTCCGTGGAATTTAAATCTCAATCAGCGCCAGGAAGACGCCGTATGTACGATGGAAGGTCGTACATACGCCACGCTTCGCAGGAGAATTTCGATAGAAAGGGGAGAGAACGTTAGAACGAGAATATCAGGCAGGCACGATACACAAGTTCGTTAACTTCCTCGTTTGAATCGTACACAGAATCCCGACACTGCTTCGGTCACGTCAACGTTACACGCAACATATTACGCTATCTTCTTAACGCACACCGAGGAGAAGAAGTGAGAACACACGAGTGAACAAGGCCGTCGGATGAGCGTCAGGTAGTAAACGTGTCGATGTACAAAGCGAAAGTGACACAGGAAAGAGAGAGATGTACTAAATATCACTATGCGTCTGACACGAAGAAACGCGACCGTTCGCTCAGTTGCACAAAACAGAGCACTATTAAATAGCAGACACAATGATAGGTCCGCGAAACTTCACCTCACTTTTTCCTCGGCATGAACGAACACTTACGGTTTCCCCTTTCCACGGCACGCTTTATTCCGTCGATCTGTCGTGTAGCGCTGGTCACGTTGATCTCCGCGAACTGTACGCGTTTTGATGTCACGGTTCACGAATTACATTCATTTAATTCACAAATCAGACGTCCTCGCGGCCGTGGATGTATTTTGTTATTCTTCGATTATACATAAGTATACATTTTATATTTATATATATATATATAAATATATATTTACTACTAATGGCAGTGATTATAAAGGAGAGGGTGCTACGCACGATAAAGTGCTGAGAAGCACCTCCCCCACCAAAGGTTTTCACGCAACTGACGCGACTGGCGCGAAGGGTACACGGGGATTAGGAGAGGATGAAAGAGGGGATGGTCGAAGATGGATAGAGGGGGGAACGACGGTAACACTACAGTAGAGGGACGCGGAGAGAGAGAGCGAGCCGATAGGGGAATCGCGCATGCGTAGTGGCCCTGTTTTAGAACAGTACCGACACTAGTCGACAAGCCACCGCCCGATGCATCCACTTTGTTTGTGTCACGCTACCAACTACAATTATCTCTACACTTTTACCAGAGCAGCTTTATCTTCTACACTTCTTTGACCTTATTATATTTTTCTATCGATTTATTAACAACTTTAAATCATTGTTATGATTTAATATACATGTGAATATAATCTTATAGCAGGATAAAAAGAATTCAGTAAATAATGTGTAAAGCAAGTATTCGGTATGTCTTGCTTTAACGAAGCAAAACGTCAAAACAGAAAGGCATTCGTACAAAATGGAAACAACATTCCCAAACGGATTAACAAATTACGTCGACTTATCAAAGATGCATACTCCCATTTTACTAATCTGTTTCTCGCGTGTTCTCCGCTGCTTCGCCAGTTCCACGCGAAGGAGAGCGTCATACAAAAGATCAAGACCTACATAAGCGAGAGCACAAAAGTTGGAGTAATCGTAGCGCACGATATATGCGCAACATTAAAATCAATTTCACATGCAGCGCACATGCACGGCTATAATTAAATTCAACAGACTTACAACTATTTTAATGGCTCGGTGAAGTATTTGAATACCACCGGTCGCACAAGTTATTTTTCGTAATAACAAGGAACAAGCTCGCTAACGATGCAGTCGTTCGGCTACGATTATTCTATTCTCCTGAAATTCACTTGGGATCGATAATGTTCAGGTGGATAGCAGATACGGATCGAAAGATCCAATGCTAAAAAACGGTGGTTAGCGATCGCTTTCCGTGAAACACTCGTTGCCTCGAGCCTCGTAGTTATTTCTTCATATCTTTTCTGTTTTTAATTTGCTAACCCTATTTAAAGGGCAATTTAGCTTTTCCTATACTTATTTCTTAAAACGTGTACATTAGAAATAGATGCAGAAGAAATGTTCGTAAATCTAGTGTTAACCCTTTGCACTCAAGAGGGGACTGTTAATCGTCTAATGATACCAAGTTCAAAAATGATCAAATTCGAAATATTCACTAAGATTTGCCTTACATTATACGCCATTCAGTTTAGTTAAGTGATATACAAAACTTTACATATATGTCTGTTTAACCTCTGTGTCCAAACTAATAAACAAACTAACTAAAGTCGGGAAATTTTTGAAACTATCACTTGGTGACTGACACTCACCTCTCGAGCGCAAAGGGTTAATATTCTAATTGCTTCACTTTTATTTCATTCACACCTGAGCCCCATCTTTCGCTCAAAGTTGTTAAGGTAGAATTTTCCTATACAACTTACACCAAACTGATCGAATTGATCGATTCGCGTAGCGTAGCAACTGCAAATAGCAAACGTACATTTTCGTGAACAGGCACAACGATGCGCGACAGTCGGTCGCAGCCACAGGATATCGTGGCGCAGTCAAAGGGTTGAGCCACCGCAAACTTTCCCATACGGCACCGTAGGTAAATAGGCCCCTCGCCGGCGAATCTCTACGCGGCTCGGTTACTAAGAATTTCCAGCCTATTATTATGAGCATAATTGTCTGATTATACGTCTGTGATCTGGCACGGCTCTCGTACAACGTTAAGGTCGCGGCGTTTCACAAGGGTACGCGTTTCATCGAATTTCTGCTACCGATATTCGAACATCGTCTTGAAAGAAATTCTTTTCGCCATCCAGACGAAGTTTAGAAAATTTACTGTGACGAATATCAACGTCCAAATGCAACAGAACTATCTAAACACGAGCTATTTGTAACAGGGAGGCAAGTGTTCGGATAACAGAAGTTTTGAATAGTAGAACAAGTCACTTTTTGTAGTAAGTGAACTTTATTCGCTTAAACGGACGTTGAAAAGGGTAAGAATTGGTTAAATATTTATAATATATGTATTATTAACACTAGGTTCACGAGATTCGTCAATTTGACGGGTTTCAGACTTCGTGAGCGAAATTTGCCAAAATAATTACTATTATGATCAACAATTTTTGCTGACTTTTATTGACGGAACGATACAAATACAACCAAATCTATTTCCCTCTCGGTTCTGCAATTTCAAATTCTGTTTGATGTATTCACCTATTCCTTAATATATGTATATTAGAAATAGATCTCCAGGAAATGTCCGTAAATCTAGCGTTAGTACACATATATTACATAAAAAAAAAAAAATAAATTAACGCCAATTGTGTATTATAATATTTGTTGAAAATCATACTAATAATATTTATTAATAACATTTAATAGCGTCTTTTTTGTGTCGCACAACGCGTTTCAAATTTGTACAATCTTTTCGAAAGATACGCTTGATATGTAAAGTTTTGAGGCCAGCTGTATTAAAATTCGCATGAACAACGGAAAGAATTCTACGACGGACTATATTCAGAGCAGCGGCGAGAGTTCGACGAACTTTTTCGAATGCAGGAAACACAATCCACGATAAGAAACGGAATAAAATTTGCGTGCACACTTCATACAATCGCATATTCGTCAGTCTTCTCTTCTACTTTATATGGTTGAACTGTACACTTTCAATTTTAAACGAACATAAAAAAATATTCTGCGAAACAGGTCTTACTATAGTATTAATTCAAGCGTTGATCCAGCTAGCAAAAAATGTGAATTTTTTTTTATATTAACACTAGAACTACCGACAATCAAAGCGTACTTATTTTCATGGAAGAGATCACATTGGAAATTACATGAAAAAATACGGAACACATAAGAAATAAATCTTTATTTATACCTTCTACGGAAAATCATAGGAAATTTTGGAAGCTTTACCACAGTGAATTTATAAGGTTGCTATAAGTAATCATCAACCAGTCATTTTGACTGCTGTGGTAGTTCTAGTGTTAATAGAACATTAAACATGGTCAATTGATACATGTATAGATTCCTGGTGAACTATTTTTCACATTGCTTTAACACGTTGAACGCCACGTCACCTATATCTGGGTGACGGCTATGTTTCTTGTAAACGGTTGACACTTTTCTAATTAAAAGAAGATTTTGGAGATAATTTATACTAATTTTATTTGTAACACAATTATGATAAGTATATACGATATAAAGTAACAATAAATTATAAAGTAAATATATGTTTACAATCTGAGTCTCGGGTTTGGGTCCTGGGAGAAACTCCACCGATTTATGCTGGGCGTTCAACGTGTTAAGCATGTTTGTTTTGGCTGTTTGCTGGTGTAGCAGTACCCGAATTTTTTAATTAACCCTTTGCGGACGAGTGTCGGATATATCCGCCCAACTCTCGCGCTGCGGCTGGCGTTTGTCTGTCGTAAACGACACGTATAAGATACGCATGGGTATGCTAGCCTATAAGAAGTCAAGTTGGCCTAAATTTGTTTGTTCATGATTTTGTTAGATTTTATGAAAAATTTATTTAAATACAGCTTTAGTTTTTATAACACAAATGCATGACGTAACTATTTTCTTTACTGCTCCGTCCGCAAAGGATTAAGGCAACACCTCTCTTATCCGAACACCCCTCTTATCTAAACATTGTTCCCAAATATTGTATTACTCGAACAGGATGTGTTGTTTAGTAATAGTAATTAGTAATTTATTTGAAAATTCCACGTGTTAAAGTAGAATTTTCCTAAATATAAATGCGAACGGAAACGGCGTCCCCAGGGCGCGGCTGCTCGTCCACGGTTTCGTACGAACCCGGAGAATGTACAATAGGGCGAGGGGGGGAAAAATTCTGGTCTCGGTCGGGCCTACCAAAAATCCGTGTGTCGTCTTTGTTCGGGCCTTCGCCACAGGCCGAGGCTTTCCCTTCGGAACGTTCGTTACCAAAATACACGGCGGCGTGCCCGCTTTCCTGTTTCCTTTTTCTCGTTCCTCGTTCACTTCTTGTCGCGTCGGGCAAAGAAACTTCTTCGTCAGTGATCCTCATCCCCGTTTTTTCCTCCACCGCGTCTATTACACTTCGTTCAACGTGAACCGGCGGGAAAGCTGAACTAACTTGTATTTCGGATGCGCGTAGGGGAGACTGAGGGTTAATTCTAGCCGCGTTGGCAAGCAATGCTATGGAACTTCGACCAGTCACATTTTCGTTACGTTTCTGCTGTTGAATGATAAATCGAAGGCTCTAGTTTGTGTCGATACGGTTTGAGAAATACGAATTTTGCGTTGCAAGAAAATTGAAAACGTAGAACAGAAATATGTGCTTTGTGACTGGGACCATTCAACTAAAGGGGTAATAATGATCCTCATCATGATTTTTTTTTTATTTTCGTACAACTGGCCCTCTCCAAATCATACGTCGATCACATCCGCAGTTGCCTTATCTACTATCTAGTCCCGTTGAACGGATCATAAAACTTGATGGTTTCAAATAAAATTGATCCGAGTCAGCTAACAACACGTCGATCGAACGAACCAAAACAGAATCGATCGCTTTCGAAGTCCACTGAAACGCGAAACTAAATCTAATGCAGAGGGAAGAAAAAATCGCAAGTTAGATTTCTGTAAACATTCACTCGTTGTAATTCACAAAAATTCACTCATTGTAATTCACAAAAATTCACTCGCTGGAATTCACAAAAATTCACCCATTGGAATACAGAAAAATTCATTTATTAGAATTTACAAAAATTCAATCGTTGGAATTCAGAAAAATCCACTGCTTGGAATTGAGAAAAATTCACTGATTATAATTCACAAAAATTCACTCATTGGAATACAGAAAAATTCATTTATTAGAATTCACAAAAATTCGCTCATTAGAATTCACAAAAATTCAATCATTGGAATTCAGAAAAATCCACTGCTTGGAATTGAGAAAAATTCACTGATTGGAATTCACAAAAATTCAATCATTGGAATTCACAAAAATCCGCTGCTTGGAATTGAGAAAAATTCACTGATTGGAATTCACAAAAATTCAATCATTGGAATTCAGAAAAATCCACTGCTTGGAATTGAGAAAAATTCACTGATTGGAATTCACAAAAATTCAATCATTGGAATTCACAAAAATCCGCTGCTTGGAATTGAGAAAAATTCACTGATTGGAATTCACAAAAATGTGAAGCTACGACAATCCGATCGATCCGAGAAAGTCCACGGCTGACGAGAACGAGCCTCTACCTGTTGTGCACAGTGAATGGAAATAGATAACGCGAGCGAAGGTTAGTTACATAAAAACAAGCGCAACGGGTGATTACTTCACTCTTCGGAGTTACGCTCCGGCCGTGACGTGATTCCATAAATATCAGCATTATGTGACCGGATAATTATCGGGGAAGGGAAAACCTTGCACGCGATACATAACCTTTAAGTAATCGCGCAGGATCACTGTCGTAATCCTACTTAAGCGTGAATAAGAAAATCGAAGAAATTAAAAAAAAGAAAAGTTGAAATCGATTTTAATGATAATCGGTAGGTAATTTTAGATTAGGGTAGAGATTTCGATGTCACGTGTACGCGTATAAATAATATACACGTGTTTGGATTCGTGTAATTTTTAATACACGTATACGCGTCTAATTTCGATATATGAGCATTTACACATATATACATATATATGCCCACGTGGAAGTACTTTGATTTCAATTTTAACTATTTTCAAGAGACGTCCAATTTTGCATGCCCTTAAATTTTGACCAAAAAGTTAAATAATAATTTTTATAGCGCACGTTCTAAAATGGCCGGATTTTCAAACAAATTTTCTTCCCTTACTTTACCCTGTTGGGGGTTGATTTTCCGAAAACGTTGAAACACGTATTTTTCTTTATTTCTAACCGAAAAACTGAATACTAGTTTTCACAGTGCTTGGTTAAAAATCGGAAGATTTTCGAACAACCTTTCCGACAGATTTCCATTCGTGAAGAAACCGGTAACAATAGTAATTTAATATCGTCAACGATTCTGTTTGAAAGCCGAGCTAAATAATTGTTCGGCTTGTTTCAAAAAGTGGATGGGACAAATTAGAACGAGACGAGTGCGTTCATCAGAATGGAAAGGACGAAAATTCCAGCGTGGAGAGGTTCGTTACCAAAATACACACCGACATGGCGGTGCCGTGCAATCTTATTTTCTCACAGTTCTTTCTTTCGAAACAACCGAGGGTGCGCTACTTCAAGCTCAGATTTAATTATTTTTAACGAACGCATCAACTCGTCTAAAGTCGTTCTGTTTCGTCGCGTACGCGAACGACGATTTATTTAAAATAACATTTAAAACAATATTTTTCGATATATTTAGAAATAAAGGATTTGACAACATTTAAATCATTCGATTCCTCTTTCTTCTTGGCTTAGGTATAAACTGGCGTTCAGTGAAAATATTCTTTGGTAAAACTACAATTCGATTAAAATTTTTATTTCATTAACACCACGGTTGTACAATTTAATTCTTAAAATTCTTTCTAATTTATTATTTCTTTTATTCAA
Source organism: Tetrapedia diversipes (assembly GCA_033822845.1). Classification (NCBI taxonomy): domain Eukaryota; kingdom Metazoa; phylum Arthropoda; class Insecta; order Hymenoptera; family Apidae; genus Tetrapedia; species Tetrapedia diversipes. The sequence continues at coordinate 238,470 of JAOPTO010001989.1, read as the reverse complement.
TTTAATTCTTAACGTTCTTTTATCTCAGGTTTTACTGCTTCGATCAAGAATTAAATTTATAAAATGTTTAGCTTTCTATTTGGGTCAGTTTTCTGTGACTTTCTCAATCGTTCCTCTGAACACACACTTTCGACGACGAAATTATTACAGAAACCAGTTAGATATCCGTTTCTCGAACTCGAGTTACTTGAACTAGAACAAAATTAAGTCAAGACACCTGATTTATATAGACGCAAGCTAAAAGTCAAGGCGCCTATGTATACGCAAATTACTTGACCTATATGAAAGTGAGCTACAAGTCAAGTTACTTTTATTCAAACCACTTGACCTACATAAACACGAACTTGAAATCAAGTTACTATAACTCGAACGACTCGACTTATACGAAAATAAGCTTGAAGTCCGAGTCGCCTGTACTCAAATGACTCGACTTGTATAAACGCAAGCTACAATAGAAGTCAAGTGACTGGTATTCGAATAGATTTCTACCGAAATTCGGCAGGAAGTTGCTCGGATCTGAACACTTTGAGGCACAGAATTTCAAAGAATAAATAGACCCATGTCGCACAGAAATTTTGTTGCGTTTCAAATTAAACAAACCTATACTAGTCTGTACCGACACGTTGAAACTTGCCAACATAAGTGAACATATCTCTAACATTTTTTTATGGTATTACCAACTGCTTTACGTAAGTAGGACTAAATATACAACTATACACAATATTTAGAGGTGGGGTTAAAAATGTCCCATTGTGGATTATCGTGCATCAGAAAGGTGGGACATTTTTAATCCCACCGTGCCCCAAAGAGTTAAGTCGACTGACCTAAACGAAGCTTGAACAGCATAGACAACGCTGAATTGCACTAGCTCACACCGCTTCGCGTCTCAGATTACAGATTTATCTGCGCTGCATCCGAACGAAGTCATTGGAAGCGCATAAATCGATGATAACCGTAAAGAAATTCGAATATTCGGGCCGTTTATCTAGCCTAATTCGCTTTTCCATGAAAACACTCTTACTTTCAGCGAAATCGATATTTAGAGGTGGGGTTAAAAATGTCCCATTGTGGATTATCGTGCATCAGAAAGGTGGGACATTTTTAATCCCATCCTGCCCCAAAGAATTAAGTCGACTGACCTAAACGAAGCTTGAACACAGCATAGACAACGCTGAATTGCACTAGCTCACACTGCTTCGCGTCTCAGATTACAGATTTATCTGCGCTCCTCCCGAACGAAGTCATTGGAAGCGCATAAATCGACGATAACCGTGAAGAAATTCGAATATTCGGGCCGTTTATCTAGCCTAATTCGCTTTTCCATGGAAACACTCTTACTTTCAGCGAAATCGATAAGTCAACCGGAATGGATCGGTTTCGTTCGAGGCGAGACGCCCGGCGTTGTACGGCAGAAAGCAATCGATCATGCTCCGTAGAAAACGTATGCACTCGTACCATGTGCTCGGGGACAGACTAACAACACGCGCGCGAACTTAACCCTTCGATTGTCACGACGAAATCACATGTTCCGCTCAGGACGTCGCGAAAGTACACCGTTAGATGCAATATTTCATGGAAATTAATCTTTTAATTTCTATGTTCTAATAGAAATTGTTAATCGTTCAATGGGGCTCTTTTTACTTCAAAGTAGCCTGTAATTAATAGTAATGTTCAAAATACACTGACTGTCAATTTTTATTCAACTCTTACGATTGTAAGCAATTGAAGCATTCCGGTGATCAATGACCACCGCGTGACGTCACATGAGAAATCTCTTGGCCGGTCATATATACATGGCAATATTTCATGGAAATTAATCTTTTATTTTCGATGTTCTAATAAAAATTTGTAATTGTTCAATCGAGCAGTTTTTATTTCAAAGTATCTTCTATTTATATAATAATGTTTATAAATGTACTAACTCTTACGATTGTAAGCAGTTGAAGCGTTCCGGTCATCAATGACCACTGTCATTAGTTTCCCCTTCAATCGATTTATTGGCTTCCCCGTGAAACCTACGATCGGTCAATGGGGTAACAATCTCAGCTGCTTTCAGCTCTTATTGAGGAGCAGAACTCAGAAATTAACCTTCTATTTTCGATGTTCTAATAAAAATTGTTAACTGTTCAATGGGGCTCTTTTTACTTCAAAGTATCCTCTAATTAATGGTAGCGTTCGAAATGCACTAACTGTCAATTTTTATTCAACTCTAACAATTATAAGCAATTGAAGCGCGCCGGTCACAGATGACCCCCATGGCGCCACCGTCAAGTTGCGTACCGGTCACCGATGACCCCCGTGGCATTCAACGTGTTAAAATACACTGGAGCATCGATCACTGCCTTTAAAAACCAAAAAAAAAAACAAAAAAAAGAAAAAACGAAAAAAGAGCAAGGTACTAACAAGAAATTTATTATCCGCTCCAGGAAATACGACGTCCGCGGTACGACACGATCCGTGAGAACTTTTTAAGGATGGCCGGGAGAAGAAAATGGCCAGTTAGTTAGGTTAAGTGGCGAGTACGTTCACGTTAGACCGGTCTTATCAGATGCCAGGCCACGTGGCCGTAACACGCACTTCGTTTCACCACGTGTTCATGTGGTGGCTGTGCGCCGCCACCCCCTTCCCTTCCCTCCCGACACGCGGAAACCGGTGCATGTGCCAACTTACTTTCACGACATCTATTACAAATGGATGCATATAAATTGCACAGCATGGTGTCGTACTTCAACCGGGAAACGCGCAGGATCTGGGCTGGGGTGGTTAAACGCTCGCCGCTCGAATATTACCCGCTTGTGCACCGAATGAATTTTAACAGAGGGGGCATCGTGTACAGGGTAATTTGTTCGAAACGTATTAGATTGGTATCTTTCGCGAAGCCACGGATGAACAAAGCTGTTGCTATGCGTTTTAGACTGAACGTTTTACACGGGAACAGTTCTATCGAGGCTTGAGCATTATTCGAATGAAGTGTTCGAGAAAATGTTAACCCTTTGCACTCGAGAGGTGACTGCTAGTCAAGTTACTGATACTAACTTAAACAATTTTTAAATGTAAAGTACTTACTAATATTCGCCTATATTAAATGATATTTAGTTTAATTAAGTAATATTCTAAAATTTACATATATGACTATTTAACCTTTGAATTTGACAAAGGGTTAACCCTTATGGCTTCTAAGTGTGCCTCTCAAGCATCACCAATATAATCGAAAATATAAATATTGTAAGCAAAATTATATTACTTGTGAAATGAATAAAAATTGTTTTGAATGACTTTAATCGTTTGCACTCGAAAAATTACCAATGCAGAACGTTGAAATTGAAAATTGCCAAAATTAACTTGCGCTGTAATTTAGTCAGTTGAGATAAAAAATACTGTAACCGTTAAATCTTAATATTCTCATTGAGATATTTGTGAAAGCGTGTCATTTGGTCACCGAGAATCGCCTCCCGAGTGCAAAGGGTTAATATTATTATTTACAGGTCATTGTAGCATTTAAAGTCTGATATTTAAAAGCTTGCAAATCAAAATTTGATGAGAATAAGCTGGAGTTGCCGGTCGATATTCACATTTGAAAGTGGGAGCGCTAAGGATTAATGGGAATAAGATAGCATTTTATTTGTCTGGAAGGTAGCGTGAAATCGGTGATGGACTTAGGTATAATAGCTTAGCTTAGGTATAATAGCTTTTGAAAATTAATAGGAACTCTCAAAATAGCGTAAAGTATCCCTCTGCTTTACCTTTAATACTGAAAACGTTAATTTCAAAAAAAAATATATATATATTTGAATTCTATTCACTTATAGTATCATTTTGATAATTAAGCTAAAAATAAAAATATACAAATAACTGAGAATGTACTAAACTGAACCAATATTAAACGCACTGTTAATTATTCATGAATCTCAAAAAGCTTAATAGTTTGTAAATACTCTCTATTTAAAAAGATGATCTGTTTTGTAATTAACATAAAGCACATTGTTATTTGAGTAAATTAATTTAAATTTTCACTGATTTTTTAGTCTTAACTTTTCGTCACTGTACAATTACGCAAATACAACAAACTTCCCTCGTGACTACCATAAAGTAATTAATTCACAAATCCACTATAATCCTATTTTAATATATTTAAAAGTTCATCGTAAGGCCAAAAAAAATAAAATTAATCTTTATATTCTAGCTTTATTCTGTTTACATTTTACAAATCTCTAAGGAACCGTATAATTCCATTACAAACACCTTGTTAACTTCAAAGAAAATTCAAGGAACCGAAAATTCTATTCTACGGCGAGGTCGTCCTTTGAAACCACCTGTCTTTTGTTAACACACTTCCTGTGCTACGTGAGTCCAACGGGAAACGTTATGGCGGACCGTTTCTAGCAGGCCACGCTGTATTTGTCTAAGAAATATTTCCTGCTGATATTTCGTTTCGCTAACGATACTCAACAGCGGCTTTTCAAACAATTTCAAAATTAAATATTGCGTGATTTACTATCTAGGAAAATTTAATCCAAACTTATGATTATTTACAATTTATTTAAGTTGAAATTTGATTTATTTGCAAGAAATATTGCTTGTGTGAAACCTCATTCAAATTATTTGAATTTAAATAACGACTTAAATACAACAAAAATAATTTCAATATACATATAAAACAATAACTTGACTTCAACTTTCTATTTATGTACGAGTTGCTTATTCGTCAAACCAGTTAACTCCACAAAACAAAAAGTAGAGAAAGCTAATAGATATAAACCGTTAAGCGCTTTGACATGTAAATAAAAAAGTTAATTTAACTTCAAGTCATTTGATTTTAAGCAATATGATTTTAACTATTAAAGAGCTAAAATGAGATTGAAGAAAATTGCACTTGCTGTAATATCTGTAATAAGTTCACATTGCACAAATTTATACCTTTGAAAATATATTTCAATTTATTTATTTATATAGATGGGATAAGCTCCACTACTATATAATTTAACAAAAAAAAAAAGGGTATAAAAAAGGCGAAAAAGTAGGACAAAAATAACGAGAAACAATTAGAAGAACTTTACTCAAAATTTAAGAGTACACTTCAAGTCAAGTGTATACATTAACAAATTACTTGGATTCAAATAATTCAAATGTGGAAAAAGAAACATTTTAAGTCAATTAAATAACAGATCCATATTCTTAAAGTGGTTTTAAATCACTTCACGCAATGTAAATTCAAATAGCTTGACTAATCTGAACGAGGCTTAAGACACCCTGGAGAAATCTTTGTCCTCCGTACGGAGAACCGACGCATAACTGATTTCTTTGGTGCAAAGCGAATAACGTTCGCACGCAGGAGTCAGTGACTCCCAGATGTAACGTCGCGACGACTAATTTTAACTTCCTCGCTGGCTAAATGAATAAAAACAGACCGATCGAGATGCTTTTAGCCAGAAATAAAAGCGATTTTTCTTCGACCCGGTCGCGGTGGAACTGGGCGACCTACGGGAACCCATTTTAACGTGCTATTCCTATTTAGTGGGTTGAGATAATCGACATCCCCTCGTGATATTAAAAATATATTTCTGGAATTCAGACTCCATGACCTAAATAATGGATATCAACCTCGTAACTTCAATTTTCTCAATTTTAATTTTAAACTGTAACATTTAAGCAACTTTACATATAATAGTTACATATTACACTGGTAATTCTTGTTAAACATAGAATTGAGTGAATATTAAAAGCTTCCATTCTATACAGAAATGAATCCAGTTTGAATTGTCCTAATTTTAATTAAAATGCATAAGTGTATGTAAAAAATTTTTGTGCCTCTACATATTATGCCAATGCTCTACAATTAACTAAATGCTTTATTAAAGAAAAAAGTTAAACACATATTCCTCGTTATATGTAACAACAAATACAATATAAAACAAATACAAAAAATATAAATTCTTATGGGTATAATATATTTTATGCGCATCTTTCATCTTGTATTACCTCCCGTTTAATGAGTAATACTTTGTTAGCATGCGATATACATGTAGGCCCTGTATCGCCTCGAATATCTTCCAGCCGCATTAAACTATTAAAAAGCTTAAAGCTACTCTGACAAATATGATCTACCATAAACTTCGCAAGCACGATACGAAGTTTTCTTCGTACAATATCGATATTCTCGTAAAAATCCAAGTTACAAAATCAATCCAAACGAATTCCCAATAATCGAGATTCCTCGATAAAATTTGGGCAATTCTCAGGCTATTCGAATCCCGTTTGAAGCCACAGAGGCAGTCACCGAATGCAACCATCCGTCGGATCGAACGCTAGGTTAACCCGATACAACGGGCCAAGCAGCTCCACGATTCCAGAAAGCCGAATTGAACCGAGACGATCCGAGCATGACCGAGGCGACTAAACGTGTAGAACGGAGTAGAAGGAAGACTCGGTTTCCCTCGGAGGCGAACATGGACGAAACGATGAACAACGAAGGAACTATGGTTGTGGACTCGCAGGTTCGTGGTTCGTATCTTTTCTCGTCGGTATATTGAACTTGGTCTGTAAGGGTCATTCAACTCGCGGAGAGTGCCGTGTCGTCCCTGGTGACGTCACGTGACTCGCTATCTCCACCGTTGCCGAAGAGCGGAGGCAGGTGATGACGTGGCAAGCTCCCATTGGCTCGGGATTCGCCCCGCTACCCAATGACGTCACAGCTCGCGGAGGCACGGACCCGTCTAGGGCGCTGCCACCGCGAATCACGACGTCATGAGTATCAATGTCGATAAACTCGTACTCCAGGCAGTATGCAGCAACACGCGTGAGATCGGACAAATACGCTAGATATTGTATCACTCCGTTTTTCGGAATAAACAGAACGATATTTTTTTTAAAACAAAGTGGAACAAAGATAAGATTAGGTTCCCAAGACTGATTTAACATGACGCTACGGAACTAGGATCTAAGATTATGCTTGATCGTTAATTACATTAATAATCAAATAAAGCAATTTCAAACAGACATCTAATCTATAACTTATTCTCAACTAAATGAAGAAATTAGATGTATAATAAAACACGATAGTTTAATGAATGAAATTTACTCCAAAAGAAAAATGTTAAATATAAATGATTACTATTGTTATAAACAAAGTAATAGAATGTAGTATAAGATTATTATCCCAAATTATGAAAGTTACACATTCCCCTAACACACTCCATATAATGTCCTAAAAGATGGTGTAAGAAATACATTTGAATAAGCATTCGGTTACTTTTGCATCCTTAACCCCAACTTAGTTCTCTCAACAAAAGAACTCTTTATCCGTTTATTAAATTGCATTCCAAAAAAACTTCCACCAACTACTATCCGAATTAAGCATACCATAAAAAGGAAACTTTCAAGGGAAATCCTTTTCTAATCCTCGATGCAGTCTCCAAGTGAGAGACATCAATACCAAGAACATTCCGATCCCCTATCTCTTTTAATCGCTGAACCATTGATTGAACAAGGAACATAGATCTCGTTTCCACGAAGGTCACGAGACACATTCTCCTACCATACCACTTGACCACACTTCACTCACGCAACAGCCCAGCTATAAATAACGATTGCGAATTATTTTTAGGAATAAAGGTCTTGTCCCAGAAACAAACAGGCTTTAAATAATAACAGGAAGGAGACAAATAAAGACTAAAGCGGAAACAACGAGAGAAGAAAGGGTAGGGGAAGGGTAACGGCGAGGGGGGAATGGTGGAGAGAATCCGCTAGCCGTGGATATGTAGTTTCCTCGAGAAACTCACGGCTGAACGGATGCAAGAGGGTTACGTTTGGAAGGCTGGTTAACTGTCCAGTTGGATGGCCAACCGGTGGTGCCGTCGGTTCGCCGCTGCTGGCTCGTTTCTCTCTTCGCTGCCAGAGTTTGTTGACTCTCGGTTTCAGCACGCCGGCTGACCATGACCTTACCGAACGATCCGCGAAGTAATACCGAGACGACTGACTCCTTACCGCCCGCTGTCGACGTCGTTGTCCTCGTTGTCCCTTCTATATACAGTAACTCTTGCATACGACTGCCTGCGGACACCGATTTACTGCCGCTGGACGAGAGGAACAGTGGTAGGCTCGTGCGCTGCGCCGATCCACCTGACGCTTGGACGGGAGCCGTGTTACCGACTGTACCGACGTGGAATGGGGAATTTCGACGGAAACGCGGAGGACGACGCACCAAGCGGAATAGCGGTCATTGCCATCCGGTTGGTGCCATCGATTACAGCGTTCGATACGCAAGTTCGTTAGGGTGGAAGCAGTGGAATTTAGTGTTGAAACATGCAGGAGTATATGTATGGATATATTATGTAAGCAACCCAAGAAGACATGAAATATCAAACAAGATTGAGGAATCTTTTTAAGTTTCAAGATATTTAATGCTTATAAATATTTCTACATAAAATACACGATTATAGTTAAATCATAATTCTATACTTAATACGAGAGGTCGTGAACGTCAGTTTGATCCCATGAGCAACGAAATTACTTGTGCAAGTTACTGAATCGGAATGCAGCTTGTTAAAATACTAATCTTAGAAAATGAACTCGCATTAATCGTGACCTATCCCTGCAATCACATACGACCGCGAGGCTAAAAACGGTTAGCCCTTTAACCGAAATACCTCTAGTCCGAACGAAATACGGAGTTCGTGAAAAGGGAGAGGGGATCAATCATCTCGTCGGGTTTGCGTGGAAAAAATATTAATCTCCGTAAGCGTATCTGGGCCAGGGAATATCGATCGTGCGATCTGGGTCAGAACTTGCATGCACTTTGCTTGCACGCGTACGCGGCAGGGTGCAGGCGGCCATATCGTTGGAGCGTTCCGCGTATACAGTACGCGACAAAATGATGGCACGCCATATGATTTTTAGCATTTCTCGAGACTAACCGTAATATATACACAAATATAAATATACAGTGTTGGGATACAGATACAGAAAGCATCGTGAAGCAAAAATAACCGAACAACCAGCTTCTTTTCAACCCTAGACATACCCTACAACCCTAGACCTAGACATTTCTTGTATACCTATTTCTAATATACATATGCCAAGAGACAGGTATACCGTTGCGGTGACATGGAACTTCTGCGGGTGTTCTCAGGGGCTGCATCAAACACTTTGCAACAGGGCCTGAATGTCGGCCCGTCCTTCGGCCCAAACGGCCAGTTGACTCTCATTAACACGAGTGTTTGATCGCAGCCTCATTATAATCCGGAAAACACTCGCAAAGTCCCTTGTATGTCTCCGCATTTTCTCCATCTCGATGCGTACAGGGAACATAAAAGTCAAACTTCCCTAGGCATGCCACAGTCAGACAGTTAGTCAGTCCACAAACACCTTGCCACAACTCCACCAAATCGTGTAACACAAATAAAGACACTACAACAAGTCACACAGAATTTGAAATTGCCAAGCTGAAAGGGAAATCGGTTTGTATTACTCCATTAATAAAAGTCAACGCTAGATAAACGGAAATCCCATGCTGCCAACGTACGCTAACACGAACGCGTAGGTATAGGCACATTGTTCATTGTAGCAGTAGCAACAGTTTTTCGCGAATATCTCGAAAACTACGTGTAGGCAAAAGTTGTTCAATATTTTTCACCCTGATACCATATTTAACCCTTTGAGTGCTAAATATTCCCGGTCGAAGTGTTCTGCGTGCACGGCGCTCGATTAGCAATTGTGTTGCTCTAAATGGGAGATCGAGAAAATTGACAAACGCATATACGCGTCCATAATCCATGCGAGTAACTTTCGCCAGAGACGTATATACGCGTCCATAATCCACGCGAGTAACTTTCGCCAGAGACGTATATACGCGTCCATAATCCACGCGAGTAACTTTCGCCAGGAACGCATATACGCGTCCATAATCCACGCGAGTAACTTTCGCCAGAGACGTATATACGCGTCCATAGCAGTCAAAGGGTTAAATTCAATCAAAATCGGTGAGATGTATCCTTTCAGGCACAAATACTCTACCTGCCTACCTACTCAAACACCTACTCAGATATTGGAACTACTTTATCCCTCGACGTGTTCGGATAAACGGGGTTCTATCGTATATCTACCGTTTTTCGCCATACGAACACCGCTTTGAAGTTACTCGAGAAACACCGAAAATGATAAACTGTACCATCATTTTGTCGCGCACTGTACCCACTCGTGTCTTCGAGCTAGTGAAAAGTCTCGCATGCAAGGTGGCTGCCTCTGAAAACTTACGACCAGGCGCGATAACAGTGAATAAATGCGTACCACCGACTGCTAAGGGACTACTTCCTTAGTTTAATTCCCTACGCTTGGGAACACGTGGCCAACGGGACGATAAGTATTCAAATTAATTGCCCGTTGTCGTCTCTGAATTTTATACGCCCCTGTGTCCATGCCCGTTCTTTTTGCGGTCGCTCAGAATGCTCGCACCGGTTGCCGAACGAAAACACGAATGAGTGCCGTTGGAGATTTGTTTTAGGGTGGCGAGTACGAAATTTTAACGTGGCCAACACGAAAACGGTGTTCTTGAACACTTCACGCGTCGAAACGATGTTTCAAAAAATGTTTGCGAAAACGAACGTTGTATTCGTTGCTCGTGAATGCGTACTTTTGAGAAGCAAGAAACTGTGAAACAATTTATGCTAGAGATGCATATTTTATATTTCAATTAAAATATATTATTTATTGAAAAATTGTCACTGACCAATCTGGACAAATTAATAAGTTTTATGCGTATTTAGTATTTTACAGATGGAAGTTTAAGTAATTTAAATGATCTTCTTGTAAACGTGAAATGTGTCTCTTTTTAAGTATGCCATACACGAGAAAATAATTGTCTGTATAATATGCAAAAATAAAATTTTGCATTTCAAATACCTTTTTAGAAAATGTAATTTTGATTGCTGAATTATTTATAGTGTTGAAAGTAGAGCAAGCCGGTGTGTATGAAACTGAAAATTTCTTATAATTGCGTTAATTTGAATAAAAACACTATTCATAATGTAAATTTCAAGTTTCTTTTTGAGAAGAAAAATTAGAAACGAATGAAGTTCAGTTTTACGCTTTGTTAATACTATTTCTCATTTATTTGATATAATCTTAAAAATATTATACGAGTAATAAATTTGTAGTAGTTTCAGTTATTCTATCGTTTACAATCAGTTTCACGTTTAACGTAATACGAAAGGTATTAAATATGTGTAATAAAAAATATTATATTACGGATGTGACAACAGCAATTTTTATATCTATATGACAGAAATTTATTGTTTCATTATTGAATATGAAAGGCAGAAAATAACTTGGAGAATTGTACAATGAAGATACATGTATAATTGCCTGGATAACTGACGAGATTAACTATGACAATGTCTGAGGTAATTGACAGTGACGAGAAACCTAATTACCATTCTATTCTAACGCTCTAAAAATGTTCCGGGTGAAACGGTGGAACAATGGTAATTGTCAGAGTCTGGCTGATATTCTGTCCACTTGAACTCGCATAAGATTCTACGAATTATTATCCTATTAATAAAACTGTATAGTTCCATTGTTATTATAAGAAGATTAATTAATTACAATCGTATAAATATTAATTTAGACACTAAATTATCTTGAGAAATTGTCTATATATATATGTGTCACAATTATAACACACAAATAGAGAATACAAAGTCTAATGATATTCCAATTATCCCTAATTAACAAAAGTAACAAATTCTATTTTCTCTGGTAGAATTTTTATCTCCTAATAACATTACTTGAAAATTATTTCGATAAGGTTTTTATGATTTCTGAAACTGGAGCAATTTTGAAAGGGGGCTGATAACGAATATCAAAGTTTTAGCGATTTTTCACACTTTGAATATAATATTTTGTGTTCTCTTTTTTTTTATTACTGGGCGATAGAGTATTAAAAAATTAAACGTTTTTTATTTGAAAGGTTTTGCTTCGTCAAGTGCCATTACAAAGTTATCTTTAAAAAATGAGAGAAAATTCAGAAACTTTAACGCTGGTTTCACCCGTTTAAAATGGCACTTAGATGAAAACAAGAGATTAATTCATACGTATACTATTACGATCTATATACCCACAAAGTTTTATCAAATACTTCTAACAGACTCAGAATTTCAGGGTTAAACGAATTTATTTGTGACATGGTGTACGAATACTTTTTGGACCAACTGTAGGTGAATATCATCTGTTAGAAAAGTTCCAAAAAATCCTAACGTGGAGTTAATTTCACAAAAACAAAAGGACACCAACGCTCTATTTCTACGGGGAACAGTAGGTAAGATAAGGACTTTTACGATCGCCAGTTCGATGTGCGATTATACATGGCTGAACACGTGCGTGGAAGAAGAGGCCGTAAAATCGATCGTCTGCAACGCATCTCTATGCGTGCACGTGACTGAACGGCCCTCTGCTATGGCGGACGAACTGTCCCGGCTGCTGTTTCATCAGCTCTGCTCGAAACAATCATTTTAGAACAGAGAATATCTGTCGAAAAGTTTGGCTATACCAAAATAAATCCTTCAAATCGTGTTTATTGCTCAATGAAATATTTTCAATTTATTTTCTTTTTGTGTTAACCATATCTATATATATATATATAAATGAATGTGTGTCCGTCTGTCTGTCTGTACTCGATAAATTCAAAAACCATACATCAAATCGCCGTGAAAATTTGGGAAATTACTAGGTATATCCCCGGGAAGGTTTTTGAAATTTTTTTTTTAAATCAGAGTTGGGGTTCTACGTGTTCCCGAACAAATATCCCAAAAATATCAAAACAACATTTAATTAGTAATAATAAATAATCTTGAGAACCTTTTTTTCTGCAACAATAGTAATCGTTTTGGCAAATTTTGCTCATGGAGCTCGAAACCCGTCAAATTGACGGGTTATTAAATATAGCCAAAAATTATGTTTTCTGTTCTGTGTTCAAAAGTTTGATACAAACGAAATTTTCAAATAAAATTTGTTTGAAAGTCATTCAAACCTCATTGAAATTTTCAGATGATACAATTTATTTTATTCCTTCTTTGTAATAAGAAAACGAAGTATATAACCAATGTAGAACAGTCCTAAATAATTTTGGCTCACTTGTAACTTCAGCGAACAAAACAGAATGACACAGTTATTTTATACTGTAAGAAATAGGCATACTTGTATTTAGAATTTTGAATACTGTTTAACCAAGTAACCTCCTTTCTCCTGTAACACTGAATCGTTCCAAGGTCATTCTTCCAACACCACTTTCTGTACATATTACTATTTAACAGTCATCCTTTATAGTTACGACCTATTTGCAACATATCAATATGATGTAAACATTTACAAATAAATTTTTATTTAAATACCGCACGTTTACCGAGCACCGTTGCTTACAATTTACTATTCAGACTTGTCTTCAGTTTATTTTAAAAGTATTCGAAACAAAGCAACACTTTCAATAGAACACCTAAATTACAATTAATAATTTTTTGTCTAAAATCTTTAAAAATCCTAACACTAAACGTTTATTCTCTCTTAACCATCCAATTAATGGTGGATGTATGGCATTAAAAAGTTTCCTTTTCCCAAAAATGGTAACAAACTGAAAATTTATACCACAAAAGATTCCTGTATCATGAAATAACGAACGAAATGATTAAATATCCTGATTGGTACTGATAAAACACCCTGCAAAGTTATCATCCATAATTCATCTTCAGTACTTCCGGTTAGGAAGAGCTAAAACACAGGCAAATACTTTACATAGTCGTAGAAAAAATCAACTATGAGTTCCCTGCTGTGGTTGTTACTAATACGGGCACATAAAATATAAGAAAATCGATATCGTAAAACAAGCAAGTACAGAGCCGGCAACTGCATAATACAATGGCCTCTATAAATATTGTAGGCACCGATACAATGCATAATACCCGAACACACACACACACACGCATATACACTACACGTGAGTATAGGAGATTACGACTGACGAGTCACGCGTCATGTGAATCACCCTTAGGGAGATTTGGATGCATTCAATGGCAGAGGGTGAAAAGTTGGCAAAAAAAAAGGCCCGCTTGGACGAATGAAGGGGTTGTCGCAGCCTCCCTTCGTTGTTCAAGGACAGTCAAGTACTCTACAGAAGCATAAATTTATATTCTATTTCGATGGAAATCTTCTGCATTAATTTCAACATACAGTATGTACTATTTAAGCACAAACAATAATTGCATACCAAATTGTTTCCTAACCTACTATGCATAGAATATATTTCTTTTATTTCCGTTATCTTTTTTCTGTAATTCCACTTACAAAGATTTAGGTATTTTTGAACGTAACTATAAATTTTCATTATTCTTTTCAAAACTGAAACGTGCAAAAAGTAAAGAATATACAATATATATATATATATATATATATATATATAAAAAGATCAGATTGAAACACTCTGAAAATGAAGTGAATATTTAATTTAAATTCTACTTTTTTAATTGTGTTTTTAACTATATGAATTTACACAAAAATCTGGTCTGTCTAACAATGAACAAAAATTTATCAATTTTATTTACAGCATAAAAACGATTGAATTGATTTGTAGACTATTTAGTACTTAAATGTTATGAAATGTTTAAAATTATGATTCGTCTTTGAAAGGCCTTCGAATCCACGTAAAGGGTCACGGTAATTCGTTTTAGTGCACCATAAATATGACGAACATCCTGCTTTTGAATTCGTGATACGAGATAACAAAGAAATAACTTCACGGTACAGAAACGATAATATTCATTTCACCGTCGATACTTCAGCCTAGTGGCGTGCGTCGAACCATTTTCTCTCTGTAATTTCAGTTATCGACAAACTGTGGCTTTGTTCGTCTAATTATCACGATCACAGCGCTGTGCTGCACGCCGCAACGAGCTAATCTATCACGCGAATATAATTAATATATCCGATTTCTTTCAATTTTTGATCACCAAAACACGAGGAGCGAAGGAACAACCACTTACTTAAACCTGACGTATTTTCTGTTTCTGTTTTTGACGTCAAATTTTATTTTACATTTAAACCTGTTTAGAAATAAAAAGCTCGTTTTTTTATAGTTATTAAAATAATTCTTAAAGTAGCAACATTATTTAAAATCGTAATTATAAATAAATTAATCAATATATTATCTTTATGTCAAAATAGTGCTGTAAAATTTAACTATATGAAATTTATATATCAATTTTACTTGATATAACATTAATTTCACTTTACAAGAATGAAGAATTTTAGTTAAATTTTTCCTATATCCCTATATCACTTTATTAAATTATTTATTATTCCTAATGAAGGCATCATTCAATTAAGAATATTTTCAGAACTTCAGATTTTATAATAAAGCTTGTTGAATCATGTTTTCATAAGTATAATTTAACTAAGATAAGAAGAAAAAAAAAGAAAGTTCGAATAAATGTATTTCATGAAACTATTAGTTTCTTTGTATAAAAGTGAAGCTCGTGTAGAAGAGCATGTAATTCGGACTTATCATTTAAACGGTTGACAAATAATTGCTGTTACGTACTTCCTATTATGTACACCTGAACGAATGCTTTGAAACTCAATATATCCAAGGAAACCGCTTCACGCATCCGCAAAGAGAGGATTTTCCATTCAACTTCATTCGCTGAGTATGTCTGAGGTTGATCGAATGGAATAAAAGCGAAAGACATTACCCTTCTATGTCATCGTAGCTTAATTACCACAAAAGACATAACATTAACCACTTGTCTAACGTTTATCGAAAAAGAATATAATAATAAAACACACAGCACTACCCAACCTGATACTAAAATAAAAATCACCATTACTTTACATAGAAATTAAGTACTAGTTATTTTAATGTCCTGTAGTTACCGACTAATTCATATATACTATAAGTTACGGAAAACGTATACTTAGTTACATTAACTCGTTTCAAACTAATGCAAACACATCAACAAATTTTATATGAAACATTGTACTGGTTTGAAAGTAAATTTTAAAATCAACTTTTAATATGGAATTTAAATAACATTTCCATTCCTTGATCTCGGGGAAAAAATTTACTAAATTTGAAAATATTATAAAGAGAAATTCAGTAATAATATCATATCTTTTTATTTAATTCGTATTCCTCTTTAGATGTACATAATTATTTATTGCTAGATAACTGAGTTAGAAAATTAAAGAAGTTTCGATTGGGGAGAATCATGAAAAGGTGTCAATCACAGAAATTGACAAATTGGTTGTATGGAGTTACAGAAGAGTAGAATTTGGAAAAATTGAAGAGATCTGTGAGATTTCTTACGTGAGAATCGTGCACCAAGCTAGAAGGGTTGAACAGGAAATCGATATTCCCATTCTTAACCGTCTACAAAGCCTATTGCTTAACAAGGAATGTTCAGTTTATAGTAATAATATTTAAGATATGCAAAGTTTTCAGAATTAACATTTCTATTTTAATAGTCATAACATCATACGATTTTACATCTTTGACATACTTCTAATTATGACGTACAATATTAGAACATGACAATCGTACTTTTAACCTGTCACCGACATAAATGCTAATTAAGAGTGACGAACGTAATTGCAATAATTAATGTTGGATAGTGCTGCAATCTTCTGGATTATATCAAAGTAGCTAATGAAAAATTAACGTAAACGATTCAATATCCGAATTTGTAAATAGTACATGTCCCTCGAGTCGTACGCAATGATTTTATAGGAAAATTTGAAGATGGCAGCATTCGAAATAATTGATATCAATTAAGGTTAAATTACATTTCTGAAATAGCTTTATCGAAGCGGTGGACACATGCCGTAATTGATAATTACTGAAACTGTTTTGGATATGGAAACTGGAAAGTGTATATGTATATACTTACACATATTTCATCGACGACATAAACTACCTACATATACGAGCTAAAAGTTTTGCATTTTTTTCAAGATTAAACGTAAAATATAATATGTTCGCAATATAAAACAAAGAATATTTAAACAATTATCGTTTTACCGATTTGTAAAAAATAACTAATGCAATAATTTAGTGCTATAATTACAAGTATAGCGTGCTAGAAACTTAAATTATCATTTTGGTCATTGAAACAAAAACGTACTTGGCCTATTATTTCCCCCACGCGGTTATCCCAGTTGCCATATCGAAGTAGAAACGCGGCACGTAGGCACTTTTCACTATTTCAACAGAGGGATAACTGAGACATCTGTCGTTGAATTCATGTCATAATAACTCAATCGATAAATACCAAAAAAAATCTACTTTATCGAACCCTACAGCATTTTACTTTATCGACATTAAACAAAATCATTACCAACAGGATTTTGCGCAAAATTAAAAAAAATAGAGAATGTAAGATGAGAACGATGAACTCTATGTGTACATCGTCCAAGGGAACGACGCCCCCGTTTCAAGGTGAACAACTCCCATGAAAGATTACATTTCCCTATAGACATTTTTATATACATACATTTATTTATTTTTTTTCAAAACGCAAGTTCAGTAAACATCCTAAATTCTTTGCTGTTCTTTTATAATGATTAGCTATTAAAATTTTAATTCATTTAATTGCTTTAAAAAATCAATATTACAATAGTAAATATATCAGTAGTTTCTTTCTAAAGTATTTTTCATTTAATCGTAAATTCATTGTAAATATTTATTATGTAAACTTTTTTTTATATTATATTTATGAAAAACAAAAATTTATTGTATGGTTATATTATATTTTTAATTAAAAATGAAGTTATTCTTCATTTATTACAGGAAGTTATAAATAGCAGTAATCACACACATGCAAAATAATATATTACATTAATTACATTGCTATTACTTACCATTGAAAAGCATTGAAGTGATAATAAACAAGCCCCTGTCCATATAAGAATGAGGCATCTTTCCAATAATCCCCTTTTAAGGAGTAAAACTTTTGATATGCAGACATAGCTGTTAAAATAAAAAAATATAATGCTGTGAACCCAATAAATAAAAAATGTCATAAATAATTAATTACCTTTGCTATAATCTTCTAGAAGTAAGTGAAAATGTCCTAGTTTACAATATGTTTTAGGATCAATACTAATTCCTTTGTCTTCATCGTCATCTTTTAATTCATCAGGATTCATTTTTGTACTATCTGCTCTTCTACGTTGTTTCTCAGCTTGTGCTTGGACTAGCATCCTTTCTAAATATTTAATTGCACGAACAACTAAAGCTTTCTTCTTTGATTGCTCTGGTGAATTTAGTTTTAAAAATCCAAATTGCCGACTGTACACAATAAGAAATACATTATTTAAATAAAAAATTATAACAATAATCTTTAGATATAAATACAAAAGATATCATATACTAAAAATGTTACTACGTTATATTTAATTTTCAGTAAAAGACATAAACAAATACTTCACATTTATAAATAATTTTATTTGTATATAATTTAAACAAGTTTTTACATGGCAACTATTATTTTAAAAATTATAAACAATTACAGTACAAATTCTTAAGGTATAATAAGACTATAATTGAATTTAGTATGTCTAGACATATAAAAAGGATGTCAGTAGGTTGCAAGCACATCTAAATAAACTGATCAAATTGCGCGCCTATTCTGTCAAACAACCATTTAGGTTATATTTTGAAAGATAAGCAAGAGAATACAATACATATGTAGAAAATTAAGAAACCAACACGAACTTTATCGTAATAGATTTTGTTTATTTTAAAATCACCTGTCTAACTCAGATAATATCTGTAATTCTTGTGGAGTCAAATTGATATCGTCAGTATCTTGAGCCATTTTCGTACTAGGTAAATGTATTCATTAAAAACAGAAAGGACACATGTTTACACTTAGAACAAACCGCTTTACACGAAAATCCGAAAGTTTTCACAGTTTACGTCCTCAACACTTCGTCACCTCATCAGGGCGATAAGTTTTTAAAAGCGGCGATCAGGTTAAACCAGGATGGCGAATCACGCGACGGAAGACCATTACCACAGCTCACGTCGGCTTGAAATTCCGGTATCAAAGAATATTATTCTTCGAAACGTCTCGAAATAGCGCGAAAAATTTGATAGATATTCTTCTACATATTTTAATGAAAATTTATCTAATTATTAAATACATAATCCAGCATAAAATATAACTTAAGCTTAATAATTCTTATAATAAAAAAAGATTAATGTATGAAATTTAAAAATAATAAATCAAATTTATAACAAAAATTTATAAAGTTTATAAACAAAACGTAATATGGAAATAAAACAGCAACAATATAATGATTTGGTTATTGTTTTATGTAAATGATGTTGAAGAAATCTGTTTACATTTTTGTAAAATTTATGGTTTAGATTTTTATATTTTCAACAAATATTATAGAATATATTGTAAACTATTTTAAGATTCTTACAAGTTATTAAAAAATCTAACTAAAAATTAAAGTATATATTCCATTTTTTAACATTTTTAATATTTGTACGTGTAAAATTATCATAGCAATTTTTAAATCCTTACATCGAACTATTACAGGCGGTAACTGCGTCACTTTGCTATTGTAACGCCTCTAGTCTTCAAAACCGAAACGATCGTTGTGAAATACCGGAGATTTTGATCTATCAGATCAATTTATACTCCAGAAGTATTAATTTTATTTAATATTTCCGGAATAGAACAAATTAGGTGAGCCTCATATGTGTAAATACTAACCGCTATAAAATATTATATAATCTAAACACACGTCTGAACTATATCATGCCTAAACTGCATAAGAATACCATCAAGTCAAAAGCAACAAAATTGTTTAAACGGTAGATGGTTTTTGTTTTTATCTTAATTCGAATTGCATTATCTTTTTTTTTCATAATCCATCATTTTATATGATGTAACGGGTCAACTTAAAAAATATAATAATCAATTACAGTAGAAGTATTCATTTTTGTAATTTCTTGGCAATGCAATCATCGATATATTTTTGTTCTGACGAATAAGCGAAGAATGACTTTATAACAATGCTATTTAAAGACTTGAAACTAGCAGTCATACCTTATTGTTTATATGATAAATTTTAGGAAAAGATAATATTAAAAAAAAGATGGTGTAATATAAAAAGTTATACGATTGAAAATTTGTTAAGTTATTCATTTTAACAAATGTGCATTTTTTTATATAATTCAGGATTATTATTTTACAATTATAACATAGAATTGATCATTTTTCTTTCAGTGTTAAAATGAATTTTCCAGTAACAAAAAAAAGCAAAGATGAAGCAAATAAAGAAGAAAGTAATTTAGATATTTCAAAAGAAGCAAAAAGTATATTAGATAAGATTTTAGGAGATGTGAGCAAAAAGTCTGCTACTAAACAAATTATTATTGGTACAACATCAGGATGGTATATATTATATATATTACAATTATACAAAAAAAATATTATTTTGATCTAATTGATTTTGATTAAAAATACTTTTATTTCATAATCACATTAAATATTTAAAGAAGTTTCTATTTATGTATAATTTTATTCAGTAAAAAATAATATTATTTAAACATTTCATATAGGCTGACTGGTTTTGTAACAATGAAAGTTGGGAAAATTGCTGCGTTTGCAGTTGGTGGTGGAATTATAATATTGCAAATTGCAGCTCATCAGGGTTATATCAAAATAAATTGGGATAAAATTCAAAAGAAAGCAGAAAGAATTACAGATAAGGTGGAAGAGAAAGTGACTGGTGAAGGACCAAAACTCTTAGATAAGGTAAGATTATTAAAATAATCTTTGTAATATCAATATATTTAATGTTAACATGTTAATATGTATAAATATAATATTATCATTTGCAGGTAGGAACATGGTGTAGATATAATTCATTTGTGACAACAAGTTTCATTGGTGGTTTTATCATTGGCTTAGCATCCTAAATAAAAAACCACTAGTTTTGTATAAAAATGCGAGCAGATACTATATTCATTGCTTTTTATATTAATATTGTATATTAAGTACCATTTTCATCATTTTCATTGATACTTAAGAGTCAAACCCACCTGTTTTATTTAAATTAGTAAAATCGTTTGATTATTAACAAAATATTTTTATTTCAACTTCTTAATATATAAGTTTATTGTAGCATGAATCTTTGTAGTATTATACCTCATATATATGTAATTAAAAACCTAACACTTCTAAAGATGCAAAGGCATCAGAAAGTTTTTATGCATCTTGTTAACTATTGGGAAGCTTGGAAACTGTGGACAAATATTTCATTGATATTATTACGATATTGTTTCACTAGTGATTTTGATTAATACTACATATTTATCGATTTTATATATTTATTCATTACTGTAAGGTAAATAGAAATAATATTTACGTTTTATTTAAATATATAATATCAGTAAAATAATGTAGATGAAAATATTATTAGTGAAATATTTGTTGCTAATTTCAAGGTAACTCTCATATTTCATTTACTGATTTCACTCATAGAAGTACAAATTTATGCATCATTTCTCACAAAAAAGCAGTAGTATAAAAATATTGTAAACATTGATTAATCTTACAATAAATCGAATTATTGCAATTTGTTATTACTTTCTTTTCGTATATTCCAAAGTTTTTTATTTTTAAAATTAATATACTAATATTTTGTGTAAATTTGTATATAACATGTTTTAAACTTAAGCAAATAAGTCATTTACATTAGTAATAAATTTTACTGTTTCAGGTCGAGAGATACGTTGATAAAAAGTTAGATAAAGCCGAACAGTTATTGAAAAACGGCGAATCTCGTACCCGACGTTGGTACCATTCTTTAACTGGTGATACCTCGTTTAAACCTAAAGAATTTCATTTTTTCCTTGCCTCGTTTGTAGCTGGTTTAGCACTTGGCATTGCAACTGGTAATTAGGTACAAGTGTACTGTACTCTGAATGCATATAAAAGATCAGATTACAAGAATAAGCATAAAACTTAATAAAAAAGAAATGCTATAAAATAGTAAGAAATATAAAAATGAAATTTACATTAAAAATATATAAATAATAATATAGATTCTACAGTATGTATAAGACAGTTGAAAATGTTACTTTTTTGTACTAAAATTTTGATATTTTTTATAAATTAGCACAAATTTTATTCTTTCTACATATACATACACACATTCTGCATTCATATATATCAAATTAAAACTAAAACTTATGTTTTATAGATTAATATTAATAACAAATATAAATTTATAATCATATATTTATATTCTTATTAATATGCAATGTGTTTACTATTGTATACCATATTGGATATTTTTGAATTAATTGAATTATAGTATAGATTCTATAAAATGTGTTCAGTTATGTGAACTTATATCATTCAGAATGCAGAAAAACTAGTGATTATTCTAGAGATTATTTTATATAGTACAGAAATTAATGTAATTTTTGTAAAATTATGCTATGGTAATCTCGAGAGATATTAGTGAATTGGAGGCTATGTGTAACATTTGCTTCTTTTATTATTTTTCTATATTTAATAAAATATACATAACATTAATGTAATTCCAAATTATAAAAAGTTTTGTTATTTAATTTTTTAAATAAGTAATGTTCCCTGAGTATTATAAAAGTATAACATAAATGAAATAATATAAAATAAAAGATAATGTTACAATACAACAGTATAGACAAATTTGTTCACAAATAATCTGTATTTATTCTTACATATAACTAAGTTATATGTTTTTGATTGAAATAAATACAATATTTGTAGTATTTTTGTTTTGTTTAGAATTAAAAAAAATATATTCAAGTAATTTACGACGTGAATAAATATAAATGAAATAGATTATTTAATACTGCTACTTTCATTACAATTATATTTGTAAATAATATGTATAACCTAATGCATGTATGTACAGGATGTAATAGTTGATTTGTTATAACAGATTGCCATACAAAACATGAAATTTTCATTTTTTTTGTAACTACTTTATGTTAATGAACTTATTGCAATGAAACTCGTCTTTTTCTACATATGGATGCAAACTCATACAAAAGTGCCTCCTAGTTTTATTTGCTATTTTCTCATAGTAAAATAGATAAAACTTCGTTATCTGTTTATGGTAATTTTAATTATTACTGAATAAATTAAAAATGCAGACATGTAAAATGGCTTTTGTACATATAAAAGTCTTCATTATGTAATAATACATTATTGTGTCAATATAAAACAACAAACTCTCATACCTTTTCTAACTTTCAAAATGTTAACTTGTAATACGTCAAATTTTACCTACTATATCTATGTAGAATAAAGTGACAGAAAATACTGATGCATGTAGTGCTTGTACTTAATCAAAAGTATTGAGTATCAATATACTATCAGTATATAAAAGATAAAATTTCACTTACACACAAGAATAAGTTATAATAAAATTAATCATATTAATCAATTTATTTTTTATCTTAAAATTTTTTAAGACACTGCATTATAATAGTCCTCAATCGTCTTCTAATTTTTTGATCACCATTACAGAAAATATGTGTAGAATTATCTCCTATTTGAATCAAAGTATCTTCATCTTGCTAAAAATATGAACAATAAATGAATGTAAGTAAAAATAAACTTTATAATTAAGAAGGAAAAAACAATTAATAAACGTGTCTTACTAAATGGATACTGGTAGCAGTTGGACTATGTTGTAATTTTGCACCTCGAATGCCTTCTTGATTAAGTTTTTGAAGCAATTCCTGTGGATTCAAATTACCATATTCATGCTTCCTTTCTTTGAGTACTTCTTCCTTGATAGGTGCGGGTGAACCAGAAGTTGCTTTACGTTTCCCAGTAGGTTTATATTCAATATTCTAAAAATATAACTTTTTAAACTAACAAAGCATATTATTAAAAATATAAACTTGTTGAATTTTACTTCAATAACACCCACTTTTATTGTATATACATTGTCTTTAACTTCCAACTCGCCAGTAACAGAAGCAAGACTTAAGCCAGGTCGGATTTCATTCGGAATTATATTTCCAGCTAATTCTGGTTCAATAAACACACGTCCCCTTTTTCTTTTTAAAGGTAATTTTATAACTTCACCACGTTTGAAAGTAATTAATGGTTTTTCCTTAAACACAAAATAAATTTATATACCAATAATATTCAATGAAAGTATCTTGCACAGTAATTATAATTAAAAAAGAAAAACTTACTCCTACAGGTTCAATAACAAGATCTGTTCTATGTGGTGCAGTTATTGGCGGTTGGGTATAACATTCGGGAATAACTAAGTGTTCTGGCTTTAAATCCCTAATTAATTTATTAGCTTGAGTAAAATTAAGAGATGTATCAATTGGGCAATGCACTGCTTTCATAGCTAGTGGTTGAAATGGTGCTAATGCATCTAAATATGGAAAATCAGGTTCTGAAAGAACATTTACTTTCTGTAAAATTTATTATAAATTACATGTTGGAATACAATATAAATATATTATAATATATAAAAGTAAAGATACCTGTAAAAATTATAGTGTGTTGTGGATTATTGCCCCATAACTGAACAAAATGAACTGCATCTCCAAATCTAAGGCTAGGATGACCACAAAAAACAACACAAGGTTGTCTATAATCAGAACTGAAACCTTCAGCATATGTAGATGTAAAATGTTTTAACCTGGCATTTTTAACAAGAAAAGCATGAGGAAATGGTTCTTCAGGAAGATAAACTTTGTTTTGTTTATTTGTTGATAGCCTGCATAAAACAAAATAAATAACTCAGATATTTATAATACCTATTTAATAAAACTATTATTTTAACTTACCATTCAGCTAAAATATTCGAATATGCTAAAGAAGTTTCAGCTACTGGTGATATAAAAAATAAAGGAACTTGTGAGAAACCTGATTTATCCAAATGGGTACTAAGGCATTCAA
Organism: Tetrapedia diversipes; assembly: GCA_033822845.1. NCBI lineage: Eukaryota > Metazoa > Arthropoda > Insecta > Hymenoptera > Apidae > Tetrapedia > Tetrapedia diversipes. Next base: position 213,490 of record JAOPTO010001989.1, on the reverse strand, counting down.
ATAAATCATATACAACTCCAGAAGGATAACATGGTATTAAGACACATCCACCAGTTCTGAGTGTCATTGCTATAAAATTTGATTTCTATATATGTATTAAGATACTATGGTTAAATTAGATAATTTCTCTACTTACCAACAGTCATACAAAGTTCTCCAAGCATAGTATCTGGATTAGCAGTAGGTGTTTGAGTTAAACCTGTTAATATTAACATATTAGCATGTTTTAAAGTAGCTTGTTCCATAGGTCTAGGATGAGTTGTCAACGTTGAAGATCCACTTACAAATGCAACTTTTTCATGATCACATGAAATTAACCAATTACTACTACCCAAGCAATATCCAGAACTTATAGGAGTAACTGTTAATGCACCATATATATCCTGTAAAAAATTAAAAGATATACATGTACTCCTAATTAATATTATGCTAACTTACCAATTTTTGATCATATCCAACAGTTTGAATGTATGATAAAGCAGTATTAACTGCTGACATTGAATATATATGTTTCCAAGATTTTGGCTTAAGAGCATCAGCTAATGGAGGAGGTAATACATGTAGCATTTCTTTCCAATGTTTAGCCAATGCTGCTTTAGGAGTTTGTTCAATAAATTCTACTAATTCTTCCATAAAAAATCGTCCAATTTGTAACGTTGGTTCTGTTGCATAAATAATGCCTTTGAAACCAGTGTCTTCTGTTATAAATGGAAGAGCTAACATACAAGTATAATTTGATATTAAAATGGCATCAATTTCTGAAAAATCTACTATTTTCTCCAATGGTGGAGAAAATTCAGGAGTTGAGTCTACAAATACTCTACCACAACATTCTTTTAATTCCTAAAAAATGAAATGTCTAATATAAATTTAATTTCCTATAGCAAATCATAAAATTTTTAAATGTATATAAATGTACAAACCCCTTCTATTTGCCAGTCTTGATAATTATCACGTGGAAGCCATGAAGGTAAAGAATTAAATTTAGCACTAGGTACCATAGGCATTGGCATAAAATGTAATATAGACTGCATATTTAAACCACAATCTAACATTAAAGTTATTCCCTTGAAACTTAACACCAAACATGGCTTTGTTGGTTCACTTGATAAACAATACTATAAATATAGCAGAAGTTTTTAAAATGCAACTATTACGAATACTTAATAAAAGCTAATATGTATAAAATATAATAGAACCTCTCTTATCTAAACACTAAATACTATATCCAGATATTCAAATAGAATGTTATCTTATAATAGTTCTTTATTTTAAAGAAATTTTGAAACTTAACATTAAAGAAAATATAAAATACACAAATAATTAACACAACTATGAACCTTCTTAATACCCATTTAAGTAATTGAAGCTTAGTATAAGAAAAAGTAATTATTTTATTATTTAAAAACTTTTTTATTTCTCTATTAATTCATACATGAAAAATTTTACTTTATTCTAGCTTTTTATTTAATAATAAATATTTATAATTGATATACTTGGAACCATAATAATAGTTATAAAATGACTTTTATCAATGAAAGTAACCTCTTTTATTATATTAAAATGATTATAATTACCAATTTCATTTTAAATGTTGCCTTCTTATTAATATTTTATGCAGTACAACTATAACCAAAGATGTTTTGATTTGGTATATAAATTGAAAACATAACCTTCAAAGTTAGATTTACTAACTTTATTCTTTAAGTATAATGCTGTTTCATAGTACATATAATATGTAAATAAATTCATGTAAAACGTGAGGTACATACTATACAACAAAACAAATAAATAATAAAACGAAGCAATACTTTGCTAATTTAAGTTCAAAAAAATGTGTGAAGTTATTGTATTGTTTAATGGATATTCTACAAAATTTGATGATAGGACAATGAAAGCAAATTGTTCTTGTACATTAATAAGGGCATCAAAAAATATTATTGTTGATACTATGACAGCTTGGGATGGAAAAAGAATAATACAAGGTATTTATATATTATTTGATTAATGTTTATAATTTTCAAATAAAATATTCAATGAAAAATTTTGTTTTAGCACTTGCAACATATAATATTACACCCGACGAAATTGATTATGTTGTTTGTACTCATAGTCATGCCGATCATATAGGAAACAATAATCTTTTTACAAATGCAGAACACATAATTGGAATTTGTGCTCACCGTGGTGAACTATTTTTCGATAAAAATTTTGAAAATGGTAAAACTTTTAAGTATTTGTATTTTACAATTGACTGATATTTTCATATAATATGTATATATATGTATTATAGAAGGATATAAAATTTGCCCTGAAGTTAAAGTTATAGCAACCCCTGGTCATACGTCAGAAGATGTTACAGTTTTAGCTCAAAGTATAATTTCTGGAAAATCTATGTGTTTTGCTATAACAGGTTTTTTTAAACTAAATATCTTAATAATTTTTATAATTTTAATATACATTATTTTATATGTTATTATAAATTTTGTAGGAGATTTATTTGAAAAAGAGGAAGACATACTAAATCCATCTATTTGGAAAGAATTAGGAACTAGAGAATTACAAAAAACTCAATCATATATGCGATCTTATATAGTAGACTTAGCAAATTTTATAATACCTGGACATGGACCAATGTTTGCTGTTACTGATATCATGAGGAAAACTATTAAAAGCCAGATAATTGTATAATAAATCCATAAAATAAAAATTTACGTTTTTATAAGTGCTTTTTATATATTGTAATTAAATTTTATTTATTTGTTATATTGAATTAAATATGACGCATTAACTTTGTTTTACAAATACTTTATTAAACACTGTAAAGTATAGTACATAATATCACAACATTATTATTATTATTATTATTATATATATCTATTTTAAGATTATTATATACTGTTCAATTCACAAATGTATTCAAAAGAGCATTTTAATTGCTATGTGACAAAATCTTATTTGTTATACAATATTACAAGTCAATTAGCATGATTCATTTTGGAGAATTAGAACAATAATTTAAATACAAGTAATTAAAAAAGAATAACATACACATGTTGTAGATATAGTTTCTTAATGTGTTGTATTTTGAATATTCATTTTTAAAATGTAAGCTACTCAAAAACTGTTATTAAGGGTTCACAGCCACTATCTAAAATAAAATGTCTCATATTTTTACTCGTCACTTTCATATTTCATGTTTTCTGAACAATTTAAACACTGCTGCCAATAAATCATACTTGAATTTACTTGTATACATATCAATACACAAAAAATTATAAATAATAATACAATAAATTTACCAAATTTTCTATTACTGATATGCTATGACTTTTTTTAAAATAACTAAATTTGCAAATAGTGCTTCTTTATTTAATTCCAACATTTTTATAATTTGTACAATGTGTTTCTGAAAAATATCATTACTGTATCGCTTGAATGGTATTAAAGTATCTACTTATGATCATTTTAATAAAAGAACTTTTAATTTACCTTGTAGTTTTAGCAAACTTTGGCACTAATTCTAATTCCTTCACACTAAAATTTATATAGTAAATTGCATCTGGATTGATTTAATTTTCAAATCACTCATATACTGTATTTTTTGTTTTTTAAACACTTATATAATTACAAATTATAACATAAATAATATGAATTTTGGGTATTATTGTAGATTAAGTGTCCTGCACTTTGAATGCAAATATAATTATACATTTCAGCAAAATCAATTTGCTGAACAGCAAATTAAGTTGTTTGTTCAAATAATTGTATTAAAAAATGAATTTCAAATTACTGCAAATTATTTGCATTCAAATATAATAAATTCATATTATATGATGGATTACTATCTCCAAAGATTAATTTTTCAATCATAAGAATATTCGAAGCTGTTATAACATCTTTACATTTAATATAACTTTACAAATATAAAACTTTTGATAAAATGTGTTACATTCTTAATCCTATTTTATCATGAATTGCTCTATTTGAATGCACAATACAAAGGTAAATTAATGTCAAATTACGATGTTGAAATCAATATTTTGTTAAGATAAGGTTTTCTTTTGAATTAAGTACAACTAATAAATGTAATATACACGTTAAATTTATATAATTCATATACATACATGTATAGATTATTGAAAAATTTAAATATTTTTGTTTTCTTAGATTTATCGCAATTAAAAGATAATAATGTAATAATATTATAAGTTATATTCACACTTCATTAATAAGTTACATAGTATTTATTCCCATAATAATTAAATAAAAATAGGTGAATATGAATATCTACCAAATTCTATTTATGATAGATAATATTAGATTTAACAATTTGTATAGATTATAAGCTTTTCAAATAAATACATTTATCAGTTGCACATATAATATTACACATAAAAAGGTAAGTTTATTTACCAATAGCAATTAGTCTCTATAAATGTTTGCCGACCAAACCTGGCAAGGCGACGCGTGTGTGCAATGGTAGTGGTCCCGGACTAACTTCTCCCATCACAGTTCCCAGCTGTCCCACAAAGTATTAAATACATCAAGAATCCATCTTTAGATTCTTACATATTATTTAGTATACCAAATACAATTATTATCAATTTTGTGTATGTAGAAATTCCTGGTTAAAACAATTTTTACAAAACCAGATATAATGTATACAAGATTGATATTTCAATCAACATTTAAAATAGAATTTATTCTTACGCAAGTACTTATAATTAGAATAAACAAATTATTTAATAAGGAGAACACCTATGATCAATTAATATTTTGTTTTATAATTTAAGGTCATAATAAAGTAATTCTTGTAAGCTTAATTTATTAAACGAACATATTACAAGTCTTACATATAAAATAAATTTTGCTCTGCTTTCTCCTTATTATTTATTCTTTATACAATACTTACATTTAATCTTTTGTTGTCAATCTTTTGTTATCCAAAATATTGAATAATATTTCTCAAAAAAGGTAAATACCAGGAAAATATAATCAACATTTATAGAAACTATAATACAACAGTAATATGTAATATTTGACACCAACATTGCATACTCACATACTTATATTATAATTTTTTCACCAAATATTATCTGAGGTATTGATTACAGTGTATCAAAAAGCATATACTTAGTATTAGTTAAAGAAATAAAAATTTGTCTGATAATGAAATTAGAAATGTTAGAAATTAAACACATGGAATTAGGATTTGTGTAAAATAAAATATTAATGTGAAATGATATAAATACTTATAGCATACAGAATAGCAAAAATGGTATTACTTAGTGTTTAAAACAATTGCAGCCAAATTTTCAAAAATGTATACAACTTAATAAACTATATTAGATTTAGTTTCATAAATGTGTTCTGTTTGGAGAGCTTCTTACATGAGTCTGTGGAGAAACCAAATACAAATAAACAATATATGTTGTAATAAAATTAAAAGGGTAAAATTAATTGTAACAAAAGTAATGTTGTATAATAAAAAAAATATACAATGTTAAGAATATTTTCCTATAAAATATGAACATAATTATAATACACTCATCATTATCAAAATAGATTACTTTGCCGATTGCACAATAATATAATATTATTAAAAGAATATAAAACAAACTGTTAATAAACCACTGTTTCTCATTAAAAACTTTCTTTTAAATGTTGAATATATAGAATAACAAAACACTTACACATCTCATTATTTTGATCACACTAATAAAATATAAAAATTAAAAATAAGTACATGTGTATTGTATCATATATAGTGCTGTATAAAGAGTACATCAACAATTAAACATGAAAGAAAAGAATGAGTAAAGAAATATCTTTATGTAATATATAGAAAGCAGATATAAGACATTATTTTTTGTAGAAATTACCTGTTACTAATAGCATAAATAGTGTGCAAGCGGCAACATTTGGGGAGCATTTTTAATATGAAAATTAATGCCTGAAAAGTAATTTGGTTCCTCAGGCTACATGCAATAACATTCATTAAGTGATAGATATAAACCAGACCCTTCTCCAACATAGCTATGCATAAATAAAAATAAAATGTAAAAAAAATTGTAGAGCTTAATTTACATCTATGTAAACTTCATAATTATATCTATGATTTAGTGTTACTGAAGTATAATAAGAGATTCAAGAATTTGGGAATAATAGATTGAACACTGAAAATTATGTTTAATGTTCAATTACAATATATTAGAACAAATAATTTCATATAAACTTTTAATATGAATCAAAACTTTATCCAATTTTTTATTGTAATCATTTTACTTATATTAATACTTTCAAAAAAATCACAATATGTACATTTTCATGATCTAATGTTAATGTGCTACATGCCTTTTGATTTATGTAAGTTGCATTTACATTAAAATACATCACACCATAACATCAAGAAGTTGTAAGTGCTGCACAGATATTTTTGTGTAATATTATTTCAACTTATTTCTAATACTTAAAAAAAAAATACATATTAAATACAACAATTTTAAACAATATTTCATAATTATTCACATAAATAGAAAAAATATAAATATGATTCATCTCGAAATAAATAATAAATAAATATAATAATTATGCATGAAAGTTTAAAATGGAAAAAGAATTTTCCAAATTTGCAAAAATATAGGAATGCTAACTAATGTAAATTTTGTTTAACATTAATGCAGAAAAATCAAAGGTATTATTAAAAAAATTTTAATATATACAAAATAACTATTTTTAATCATTCTTCCTACCCCCAAGTATAGTACAAAGCATTCAAAAATAATCTTCTCAAAACATTATTTTCAATGGCTTCTGTCTCGTTACAATGTTCTTAACGGAATAAATCCTTCCATTCCAATGATTCTTAGGTCCTCATCATCATCATCATTTCTTTTTCTCTAAAAAAATCGGTAAGAACGCGATCAAATGTAGACTGAATAAATTGTTCTAAATTGATAAAAAGATATATGTATTGTATAAAACCAAGTTTTTAATATTTAAATTAATGAAAATATCTTTAATATTTAAAAATATTATTTTAGCATTAGACATTAAACATAATTTTCAAATAAAAAAAATCATACAAAAATAAAAAATAAAATAATCTTTCTGACATTTAATCTATGTTATGTGGATAAGGAAATGTCAAACTATAGTATTACACACATACTGATTTTGAATAAATTCTAATTCATTAATTCTTCATGTGTTTATTACAGGTAATTTATGATTAGAATAGTTGCATACATTTACTGCATCTGTAAAATAATTTTAGTAAGAAGACTATATATAGATTCATGCCTATATAATAGCATTTCAACTTCAGTATATTTTATAATTAATTGAATTTTGTCAGTGTGACAACACTGTTAGTATTGTTAATAACCCATAAAAGCTAAATATTACAGTGATACACAATATCTTCTTTTCATATTAACGAGATTCAAGATAAATTCAAGTAGTAATTAATATATATACTTACTGTACATAAAAATATTATACAAATAAATAAAGTTTGCTATTAGTCATATAAATGTATATCACTGTATGTCTACGGTGAAGAAAAATAAGTTTCCCATGCATATTCTATACATTTTATATGAAAGAATTTAGCATAAGCAATTACTTGTTAAGTTAGGAAAGCATAATAATAAATAATTTGTATAATTGTTGATGTTTATATATAGCTTGAAACATTAAGTAGAAACATATGTAACACCTAACATTAAAATCTTACTTTCATATAAAATGGAAAGTCTATGTTGTACAAGTGTTCTTTATGTAAATGTATAACGAAGAGGTAATCTGAAGTAGTGTTTAAAATATAATTACACGAAAATTAGGTATAAATGATGAATTCATTCATACCAATATAAGAAATATTTTCACACATAATATTTATACAAAATTTAAATGTTTCAATTTAAATAAAGTACTTCTACCTTCTGTGTAAATTAAGGATTACATAAGGTTCATCTGGATTAGTGGCGTCTGTGCTGTTAGGTTGATAGCACGGATTAATAGTGTAATTGAGATTAGGTTGATGAAAACTCACCGGTTGAACACTAGTCCTTCGCCGCTCCAGTTCGCGATCTTCGAGACAAAAATCTGAATCTGAATCTGCTTTTCTAATAGCTTCATCCTAAAATAAAATTTTAATTATTTTGCTGTCAACACTAAGATGTACTATCTGTTTAAGATTATATATTATACCTGCGTCATTTGTTGAGTTGTTGTAAGAATCCTAGCTAAAGGAGTACAACAAACTGGCAATGTTTCCAATAATGTAGGCCTGGAGTGAGTTAAAAGTGGTTTCATGTAGCGTGTATCAAAATCACCCCAGATTCTGGCAAGTAAAGCTTTTTCATTTGGTTTTATGCCACTGCCTGGTAATGATCCATCCTGCATAGAATTATACTGTGAAATGGGAAGGATACTTTAATTATCCATCCTGTATGATAACGATATTCATATATAATTAGGTACAGAATTATGCTTACTAAATATGTCTTATAAATTATGCTAATTAAAATAATTTATTGAATAAGTTTTAAATAAACAAAAATTTTTATTGTATAAAAATGAGTTAATGGCTACGATATGTGTATAATAATTTAAAAAAATGTTAAAACCAAGTTCTTTATACAACAAATTACTTTGTATTATTTTTAAGTATTAAAGTACATGCTTGAATGTTCCTTATTACATTGGTATACCTTGTTAATTATGTTTGCATTTGTTAATAAGTATAAATGAATATAAATATTTTGTACACTACTAATCATCAACATACAGAATGGATAACGAAAATGATACAAACAGAAATATTGAAGCACATGCAGTTAGCAAATTGATTTAATATTCGATAAAAATAACATTATACTGTTAAATATAAAGCCAAATATTTTAGTAATATTACATTGCAATTAACTTTTTTTGGTATATATACGAAATATAATATTATATACTCTAAAATTATATATAAATACATAAATAGAAATTAAATTTTTAATTTGCAAAAAATAAATACAAACATTTGCAAATTTATTAGTAATACTACTTTCAAAATATTTCATGTACTAAATTTGTAAAATGCATTAAATGCATTATTAAATAAGGTTGTTCCTAAATCTTTAAAATAAAATGGTATTTTCTGCAACATGAAATTTCATTGATAATTTCATGATATGCAAATTTTTGCATATCAAATATTGTATTTATAAATTCATATTTGCAGCACTTAAATGATAAAATCAAAAACACTTATTTTAGTATACATCATCTTATTACTATCTAAGAAATAATAAATTGATTAATAAAATGTAATAAGTAGTGGTCATTGCAAATATTTTAATAAGATAATTTTTACTAAATTCTTAATTAAAAATTCAGTTATTTTATACATCATTAAATAATGACAGAAAGCAACTCATATTGCACTATTTGTAATATTCAAAATCAATTATCTATATATTATATAGTTGTAAAAGGAAAGATTAAATATATACTACAAAAAACTATAGGATAATAAATTTCAATATAAGAAACATAGACATTTGTATATGTGTTAAATACATGAGCTTTTCTGACCACATAAATAGCAATTCTTAAATTAATATGAAAACATACCGGCGGACTTCTCTCCCTATGTATGTCCAGATCTCCAAAGCCACCTTCGCCACCAGACTATTAACATTAGTATGTTAAACTCCAGTATTTTTTTATATTAAGTATTAAGCGCAATTATTTGGGATTAACAAAGCATTTTCACCAACTGTGTTAAAATTTAATTAAACATGCTGAATCTTTCAGAAAGTTAAATTATAGTGCAAACTATATTATTTTTGTAGTTTTTGTGCATAAATAATCTAGTGTTACTTAAATAGGATTAAAAAAAAATTGCTAGTTTAATCTTTTCATACATTTCTTAACATGAAAATCAGTTTTCATAATTTTTAGTTATATGTGATATTAAAAGTGCACAGTACAGTAATTCAGAGAGTAATACTTGGGAATAAAGGACAGAAAATATAGCAATCCTAAAGCTTTCATGCGTAAATACATTTGCTTTTAGATTCTTCTAAAGAAACACTGTTATATTCAAGCCCTTAGAACACATTGTAAGATTCTGTATACATTATAAATCAATGGTCCAAAAAGTCAACAATTAAAATAGTTTTTGTCTCTATTTAAATTCTTTTTAATTAAAATTTAAATAAATTTAAAATAAGTAAATAGAAGTTATAACAAATTATAATGCATAAGTAACATCTTAAGAATGTTTTCCTACTGTTAAATAATTAGTATTTTCAAATTTTAACACTAATTTTAAAAATTAACACAATAGATCAATATACCCATTCAAATATTATACAGAGAGATGCTTTCTGATATGTAGGTATGAATTTATCTTGTAAACTCTAATATAAAATAATCTTATTAAAATCTTGCTTTTTTGACAACTGTAATTTCATAATTGTAATTATTGTAATGTTTATGTTTTGTACATATATTATGCAATTGAAGAACTAATAAAAGTTTAGTTATAGATTTTATTTTAATATGCATAAAAATTAAATATTAAATATTTCAATATTATTTTTTCACCATTTGTACTACCTTACAATATATATATACATGTAAATATATGATTTAAAAAAAAACAAAAGTGACTTCTATATTTTATATCAGTAAGCAACATGACTACCAATGTATGTATTTAAAACAAATAAAAAAATCTGTAAAAAATGATAAGGAATTGCATTCTTTTAAAACAAATATTAGCAACAATCAAATTAAACTACTTTTAAATATCTATTTACACATTTTAAAATAAAATTATTGCTATATTTCTTATACCAATAATACATGGAAAAGAAGTTTAGCACACACAAGATATTAGTGCAAATACAATTTCAAATTGCTTATATAACTTCTGTAAAATTAAAACTAATAACCTCATAATAATTCAAACTTAAAATGTAATACTTACACTGCGCATTCCATTGTGGGATAATCCTTCTATTTCTTCATCTACTCCAACTCTAAACAAAAATAATCGATTTAAATAATTTAATAATAGAACAAAATAAAAATTATTATAAAAATATTTATTGAACTTACGGTATATTAAACCAGCTCAGAAACTGAGTTGTTGCTCCACCTTGAAAAATGACTGTCAGGATTACAATTAAACTTGTTGTTGTTAACATCGCCTGTCGAGCATCAGACACAGTATTTCTGATGGCCAGAGCAAAACTCATGGCTCCACGTAAACCAGCAAAGAATAACATGTGTTGATAATTTAACGATATCTTCGGTTTTCGTGCTAAATTTAATACAAAAGATAATGGATATACATTAGCTGCGCGACCTAATAACGCACAGAGCTATCACGAAATAATTAAGGATTATATTAATGATATATATTATGAAATACTATTTTAAAAATAATATTATAAAATAAGGATACAAATCCTGCAAAAATAAATCCTGGATCAAAATGATGTTTCGGAAAAGTAAACATTGAAACACCAATGTAACTGAATATAAAATTTTCAGCTAAGAAATTTAAAAGTTCAAACAGTTGTTTTGTCCGTTGACGAGAATCTGGGCTTAAATTATTATATGTATAATGTGCTTGACATATACCACAGAATAAGACAGCGACTACACCTGTATATGAAGAATTATTACGTAAGTATTAGTTATATCAGTAGAAAAAAAAAGATAAGTTTAATGTATATAAAATTTTAAAACAAAGTAAATTTTTAATATATTTTACCTGTAAGATCAGATGCTTCAGCAATTAAGAAAGTACTATAAGACATTAAAACAAACAATGCTGATTCTAGAAGAGGAAAATCTCTGACCCTAGTAAATTTAGTTAACAAAGCAGTAATACAACCCATGGTAGCGCCAATAAATAAAGATAAACTAAATATTCCAACAAAATCACCAAATGCTTGGAAGAATGCTACAGTTTCAAATCCACCTGAACCTGATTGATAACGTTCTCCATAATTTTGTATAGAACTGCAATAAAACATATAATTCATAATATATAATATATATAATTAAAATTTCTTCTGATAAACAATATCTTGATATACATACCCACTAAGTACAATTGCAACTGCATCATTTAATACACTTTCTCCAAATACTAAAGCATACAAATTTACATCTACATGTAAATCATTAAAAATAGAAATTATTGTCAATGGATCTGTAGGAGATATCAGTGCACCAAAGTATAAGGTATCCAAAAATGTAAATGAATTAGAAAGATGTGGTATTAATTGTACAAATGCATACATTAAAGCCCTGAAAAAAAACATAATGTATACCATTGTGTTACAAAGAACTTTTCCTTTTATCTATAGCTTATGAGAAAAACAACAGATATATTCAATCTAAATGACCTATGGACACAAAATTATCTCGAGAAACATTACAGACAAAAAAGGATAAACTTGTTATTGTGACCAGAAAATATATGTCCCTTTATTAATCACACATATTTTTCTTTATTATGAAAAACATACCCAATAATAAAAGCTGATATAGATGTTCCAATTAAAGCATACATAAGAATTGCTCCTAAATTTCTAAAGAAGTATTTCTAAAACAAAAGATATGAAGTTAATAATATGAGATATCAATGTAAAGTATTTATACATTACAATGTTACTTACACGTTTTAAACTATACCCAGCATGAAAAATGATCGGTGGCAAAATGATGTTGAAAAATATTTCAGGATCAAAGGTAGCCTGTTAAAAATGTGTACTTTACATAATCACTTCAACTTTAATTGATTAAAATAAAATAAAATTTAACTTTCTGGTAATATTTATTATTAAATAATATTAATATTAAAAATTATTTTAGAAACAGTCTTATTTAATAATACCTTCAAGTCTATCTCATTATCCTGTTTATAAATTTCTCCTCTGAATGAATAGGCAAATGTTTTATTTTTAATAACACCACCTCCTTTATCTTCTGGAAAACGTAACCATAACGTATCTGGAGGAACTGATTGGTTGTACTTGCTACTATTGTCTGGCACCACAGGCATGTGAAGAATGGTACTACTTGTTGTGAAACCATAACGAATTATTGCTCCTATAATTAAACCTAAAAGAATATACACATATGTGTATGTGTATGTGTATGTGTGTGTGTATGTGTAGAAATATATATATATACATGTTAATAAGAATAATAAATAACCAAAATACATAATTTAAAAATAAAATTTAGTTTTCTCCTTTGTGAGCAAGGAAACATTAATTTAAAATGTTGAGTATCATCATAGAGCCAAAATTATCTAAATGAAATATTTAATTTTAATGTACTAGAATTAGATATATATACTTTTAAATTTATGTACATTATTTATTTCTTATTATATTATATTAGTATTTTTTAGTAGCATACAAAGAACATTAAAAGTACTGACTTTAAATGAAGAAGTAATTTATATGTATATATACATATAATAACAAACTGACAAAATGGTTTTCATAATTATAAATAAAGACTGAGATTAAAACTTATACAGCATGTTATAATTATAACTATTCCATATAAATAGCAGCTACAGCAGACGACTTACCGTAAATGACAGCTAGACCAGTTTCATGGAGGAACCTAAGACGACGATGCTTAAATGTCCATATTGTTAAAACAGTTAGTATTAATAAAAAAGTATATAATAAAAGATTTAAACTATCGAGTCTATGTAATAACTGTGCTTTTGCATCTAATTCAATGTCTGTTGCGGCCCCATTACACGACTTTAACAAAAAAATACACAAAATTATGAGGAGAAGAATTCGTGCACCACCTCTCACTGCCATCTTTACTTTGTAACTATTTCCTAATCAAACTTTAGTTTGACAGTATGACCAACTGTGTTAACGATACAGTCATATTTTTGTTCAAAGAATAAATTAATAGTTTGATAAAATGTACAATATTTTAAAAATAAAGTATTTATAAATATGTTAAAATTATTAATCCTTTAATATAAGAATTATGATTGAAGATATATATATAATTATATAAGTAATAAATATAAAATTTTATTACACATATGTAATATATAATTTCATAGATTAAAAACCACTGTAAATTTAGCGATTCACGTGCTTCGTGTTATTAAATACATATACGTATGTACTTTGTGCACATGAGGATATCTCATAAGCTGACTCAAAATTCAAACGTAATAATCACGTGTATTTTGTAATATGGTGATCATAAAGCTTGAATTCATAATATCAGCTTAGTTAAAGATAGATAATGCATGTGAATAACCTATGAAGTTGTGTAATTTATAAATAAAGTAATAATAAAATGGCACTTTCGGCAAATATGTTGAATGTTATTAAAATATATCGAAAATTACTAACAAGATATCCATTAATTACCCAAGCAACACAAGCGGGTAAAAATTAGGCACTTCCAAAATATTAAGAACTCCTTTTTCATTATAAGATATGTTAGTAACTATTAAATTATCAAATGAACAGGTATATTAATGGCAGTTGGAGATCAGATTGCACAAAATTTTGTTGAAAAAAGACAAATTAAAGATTTAGATTTTGTAAGAACAGCTCAATTTGGAAATATAGGATTTTTTATTACTGTGAGTAAATGTTATTCAATATTGTTCAAAGGTCTGATTTTTATTTGATATATGTATGATGTTAATCTCTTAAAATTTAATAATGCTTACAGTATATTAATATTTTATGTAATTCAATTATTTTAATCAACTTATTTACATAATTATTAATTATAATTTTATAAAAATTATATTATAGGGACCTGTAACATATACTTGGTATGGAATATTAGATAAATACATTGGTTCAAAAGGAGGGATTGTTGTATTAAAGAAGGTATTTTGTGATCAGTTGCTTTTTGCACCTGTGTTGTTAGGAGTTTTATTATCTACAATTGGTATTCTACAAGAAAATGATCTAAAACATTTAAAAATGAAACTGCATGATGAGTACATTGACATTTTAATAAACAATTATAAGGTAAAATAACAAAATAGATGATATATTAAGATAAACTATAAAATTAT
Organism: Tetrapedia diversipes; assembly: GCA_033822845.1. Classification (NCBI taxonomy): domain Eukaryota; kingdom Metazoa; phylum Arthropoda; class Insecta; order Hymenoptera; family Apidae; genus Tetrapedia; species Tetrapedia diversipes. The sequence goes on along the minus strand of JAOPTO010001989.1, from coordinate 198,381 downwards.
ATATCTACATTTTACAAATTTAGTAAATTCAAAATCTTTTTTCAGCTTTGGCCTATAGTACAATTAGTTAATTTTTATTTTGTACCTTTACAATACCAAGTCTTAATAGTGCAATCAATAGCTCTATTATGGAATACTTATATTTCTTATAGAACAAATTTAGGAAAACAAAAATAGGTATATAAAGTAAATACAAATTTATAAACATATATATTTTTTTTAAATACAAATGTTAATACTATTGGATTTTATATTTTAAGTATTATTCGTCATAGAATAGAAAATTGGATTTAGAAAAAACTGCATAATATTTATCATTAAATAAACAATATAGTATTACAACATATATCAACAATGATATAAATAATATGTAAGCACATGGCATTTAATATTATCTTACATTTCTCTTTTATCTTAATAATAAGTTTTTTATACTATTTCTATAAGTTATTAATAAACATATTCACAGAATAATAAAGGACATTTAAAGAAAGCTTTCTTACTATTTTACATAATTCCTGAAATTGAAATACAAAGTATATCCTTTTTTATAAGTTAATAGTTATTTTTTATGTTTAGCTCTATAAATAGATTTTATATCATTATTGTTTTTCTTTATGGTTATCAAAACTATTGATGTTTTTAATAGATATATTTTTTCATGTATTGGAAATAAAATTATTTCATGGAATGTTACTGCTTTTAAAAATCATTAAATCATTGAGTGTAAACACACATAATTAAGTATGATTAGATAAAGTGCTAAGTATGTACATCATCTGAAATGTACTAAAATAAGTGAAAATTAGAACAAAATTAAGTATGAATTATCTAAGCGTATTGTCATTAACAATTCATATTGGGACTTTTTCTGCTTTCGCAACTGCTGCAGGTATAGTTTCATTAGTTCTGGACGATATACACGTTCCAAGTAATTCTGGGCAGGATACTTCATTAGATACAATCTTCTGTATCTTTTTTAATAAGTCATAGTTGATACGTTGTGTTATTACAGAATCTTTTCTACATTAGTGCAACATAATATCAGAAATATAATAACTATTTTAATACATTTTATATATGTATATATAAGTAAGTACTTACTTGTACTCTGGGTGTGAAGTAACTTCTTTTCTTAACCATGCAGCAGTTGTTAACAGTTCACCAGAAGCTCTCTTTTGTATTAATTTCATATATGCTTGTACAGTACAATGAGTATCTGCATCTACATCCATACTAGCTAAGTACGAATTTACTAATGGTATTAAACCCGGAAAAATGCCATCCTAAAGCAAAATATTTTTCGATTCATTTATATGATTTAATCTCATTCGAGAAATAGATGTTAATACCTTTCCATTGATAATTTCGTTAACAGTAAATTCTGTATATTCTTCTTGTTCATCATTTTGCTTTTTTGGATCTGATGTAATATCTCGTCGAAACCAAAATTTTTCTGCTACAACTGCATTTCTCCTTTGTGCTCGAGCCATATTTTTGTCAACTTTACTAATTGGTATCAAAAGATTTAGTTTATAGCTTAAAATAACTCTTGTTAGAAGAACAATAAAACAAACTATTGCAGCATTTTCAAAATCTGTAATTTGAACCTCACATGGACGAAATTCGACACGCCACCCTATAGAGGAATTAGGTGGTGGTGGTTTAAATCTCATAGTTTGCCAATTGGTTGATTGTATATTCTGAAATTTTTAATTTTGTGTTTATGTAATGATACAAAGTTGTATTTTTTACAATTTACAAAATCAATTGATAGTAATAATGATAATTACTTCAAAGTGATCAGTATCTTCTGCATCATTTTGATGTACTTTCTCAGAAAATAGAGACACAGTATCTCTAATAAATAAATGTGCTATATGTTGTGCAAGTAATTTATCAATTCCATTGTCTAAAAGCTGTTTGTATATTTCGTCGTCATATGTTAAAAGCACATCGTTATATTTTTCTCCTTGTTCACTAAGATATGAATCAATAGAATCATATCTAGATTTACTAATCCTGAATTTGTTTTCCTTCAGAGATCTTAAACCACGTTCTTCTTGTGTTCTGCAGTCAACAGAACAAGATATCACATTCCATCGACAATCAACATCACTTATATATCCTCGATAAAATGGGCTAGCAGCAGTTAGAGCCAACTGTCGAATGTTAAACAAATGTTCTGTAACGTACGCGCGAAAGAATATGCTAACTCCATGCTTTCAGAGCTTATGAAAATATAATTATACCTTTATGTATTACTAACCATTATTGGACATAAAGGTGTTAATTGATCATATAATGTTCTTGCTTCTTGTATATTACAAGCTTGAAATGTAAGTTGTAAACAACAACAACCCATTCCAAAACCCATAGCATCCATGTAAATATGATCCTCCTTTGCTGCACTGCTAGCTTCATCTTCAATCAAAGTGCTAAAATCCTCTTTAAATGGACTTGGAACATTTTTATCTTTGTAAACTAAAAGCAAATACTTCATGTTAAGCTTTAACTGAATGATTTTAGTTACAAAAAGATATATAATACGAAAACTTATTGAAGACAATAAATGCATACTAGGAATATTTATAGCAACTTTTTCTCCACGTCTTTTTCTTATATTTCCTGTTAATGTTTTGAATCGTGGATGACCTGGATATATAACTTCATCTGGAAAAAATAAACTTTGCGATGCTCCAGAATTTGGAGTGGGATATGTGGGAGGATCTGTAAAATCATATGCTCCAGTTCTGTAAGAAAATAGGTACACTAGTAGTATTTTTGAAAAATATTACATATAATAAATTATAGTCATATAAATATAAATTTACATACCTTGGAAAATTAGTTAAAGACATTAAAACTTCATTAGGTTCAAGCAATTTGGATGCTTCTTGCCTTCTATACCTCATATTAGCTTCAACAACATTAAAATGAACTAATAGACCACCATATGGTTTTCCTGGTGTTCCTTCTAACATGTAAGCTCCATATTCAGGTCTCCATAATGATTTAATGTTACTGTGAAAGAGAGATATATTGTTAAAATATGATATTATTATTACATACTATAAAACAAATTTATTTTATAGTCAGCTAAAAATATAATTTTATGTCTGTAATTCAACTGACTTTAGATTCTTTATAATGCTTCAGAAATAGTTCGCCAAAAGTAGAAAAATTCTAATTCTTTTTTTTTAAAGGAAAGTAGGTAAAATACTTACTCTGGATCATTATATTCTTTTTTATTTAAGGTTTGCAATATTTCTATAGCTCTTAAACTAAGTTTTGCAGTTTTTGCTTCATCATCAAATTTAATAAGCATGTATTCCACCTATTTAGAAACAATTAAGATAATATTAGAAAAATAAAAATCCTTCATTAACATTAAATTGCCAGATAAGTTTGAAAAACAACTTTAATTTATAATGATATAAAAGTGAAATTACTAAAATTATTTATCTAAAGCAAAAAGTGTTGATTCATAGGCTTAGAATTGAATTGCAATTGGATAAAATTCAAGGTCATGACTTACAATAGCTCAAGAATTATAATTGTTTAGAATATTCTTTGCTTTAATCAATAATGTTACAATAAAGCTTTATAAATCAAATAGTAAATAATAAAAGATAACAAATACACAATAGTGATTAAATAAAAATTAAAATTTAATTAAAAGGAAAATTGCAGACAGAACATTTTAACTACATTATTATATTGAGTTATAAATAATAATTAAGGTATAAAGATATAATTTTTACTCTTTGAAAATTAACACATGTTTTAATAATAAAAAACATTTCACAACTTGTACTTATATTATTCTTTATTAAAGTTGGACGAAAAATAATAGTATACTTTATAATCATTTGAAGTATTTATTTCAGCATGACATTGCAAAATAAATTTACAAATGTTGTGTAAGATACAAAAATTAAAAAATGAATATTACCTCATCGCCCCATTTGAGTATATCACCCTGTCGATCCCTAAGTCTCTTATATAGGTTAATAAATTGAATAATTCCATGTTTTCGAACATGATCAGCGAGGTTTTTCGTTTCTTCCCAAGTTAAAGGATTTCCCTCGGATAATAATCCCATATTTGTATAGATTTATAAATGTGACTTTTTTTAAAAATTTAATACTTGAAATAGAATTTCGCGCAAAATCGAATCAATCGATTTATACTGAATAATAGTGAAGCACAATCTAACTTCACGTTTAAAATATCACGAAAATTCTACAATGGAATAAAGTACAGCACCATTCACACTTTATACACTAATTAGTCTTCTATGAATTATTCCGTCACTCTCAATGGTATATAAATACAAAGTAATCATACCCTCCTACCACAACGTTGCGACTAGAAGCACTTGAAGATATCAGTTTAATCTCCTCAATGTGAATCTCTGATTTTTCGACAGGAGTACTTTTCGCCGACAAAGTTTTGTCCTTTCTATATTGCTGATCAAGAGTTGAAATATTGTAGAAGTATGAAAAGGAGGCTAGCAATGCGGTACAGGGGCAAGAGGGATACTTCGCTTGTTTCACCTAACACTTTTCGGCTTATGGTGCTAGATGATCCAATTCGAGGATGTTATCGTTTCAATTAATAACAAAAATACATGTATTTTGTTTCTAAATTGTACTAAGATATTAATGAATTCCAATATTTGCTATATGACATTTAAAATACTTTTCGCGTAAACGTTGTAATATTACGGCAGGTATATTCTTGTGTAGTATTTGTGTAATAATAATGATTGTGATTCTTATTGTTAATAACGTTACAACGATTATATTAAAAATTTATAAACAAATGATATAAATTTAATAGCACACACTTTCTAAAGATATTTATTTAGATTTCAGAACGAAGAAAGCAAAATTCAAAGCTGCCATGTGATTACGCCATAGAAGAAATTTATTACTTACTGTTATGTATTAATAATTATTTTATTAATACAAGAATTAGTTGTTGAAAATTTTTAAATTTTTAATTATGAATATTAAAATCTATTCAGAATTCATACTATACCTTTTGAAAAAGGCTCAAGGTTTGGTGAGTCTATTTATCTTCAAAAACCATTGTTTAAATTCTTAACCAATCTTATGACCAGTCAATAGTTTTGCTATGACTGCACCTATCGTGTATGTTGTAATTACTTATATAGCACTTACATTGAAAAGATTGCAATATTGTTCAATTATCTGTAAGGCGATAAAACTTAGGTAACCGTGTAATATTTATTTCTTATGTAAGTTCATATTTATCATTAAGTAACTAATACTATAAACATTTTTTCTTTAATCTAGACAGTTCAGATGGTACATATTTACAGAGATTTAAAATATTTCAATCATTTCATATTTTTACAATTTTATTAATTATCAACAGTACTAATCGCCTGCTTAACTGATATATTTATTTTTTAAACTATTATTGATTTATATAAATGAATGGAATTAAACAAGTAAATAGATGAGATTAAATATATACAGTATAATGTTATAAATCACCTTTTATTACATTTCATACATTTTAATGTACATATGTACTTTAATCAAACAAACCAAATCCCATATCCTCATCTTCTGATTCAGACTCTTCTTTCTTTTCTTCTTTCTTCTCAGCAGCGGGTGTCTCTGCAACAGCAGCTGGTGCAGCGACGGAAACAGCTGTAGCAAATTTACTTGGATCCTATAAAATTACATAATGTTAAATATGTTTAAATTATAACTGAAATAAAATAATATACATTAAGTATTCTATCAGACTGCATTTTATGCATTTTTCAACAAAAATCCAACAGTATCAGTGAGTTCTACTATTTCTAGCTCTGACACTATACGTAAGACTTTCAGGATGGGTATTCGTCATATTAACATTTACAAAACTTGTCATAAAATATATTAATAAATGATAATAAGAAACATACTTTGATGTACTCTTTAATTGTAGCTGCTTCTGAGAATTCAATATCAGTAACCGCAGCAACTGCTAATAGATTCTTGAAACCATTAACAATACTGTGAGGAGCACTAGCTATTGTAGGATAGCCAATAACTAAGCAAACTGCAGCTAAGTTTGCCACTCCTGCCAAAAACTTTTCACGGAGATCTTCTGGTTTTATGTCCAAAATTTCAGGTGCAAAAATAGTACCAGAGTCATAAACTTGTTTAACAAGTAAACCATAAGAAAATGGAGAAATGTTTAACATATTCAAAAGAGTGGCTTCAGATGCACCTACTTTATCACCCGGTTTTAAGATATGTACATCATTCTAAAATACAATGATAAAAATTAATCTTTATCTTACAAGAAAAAAATTATTTTATATGAAAACATAAATACTATATCAAACTATGTACTTACAATAATTTCAATTGTACCCTTGGAAATCTTAGTTGGAATGCTTAGAGCTTGGAAGAATGATGTTTTTTCAGGGCCGAGACCAGTGTTTTGAGCAGGAATAATCACACTCAATGGTGCAATGGCACCTGCTCTAGCTGGTGCTCTAACTTTATTTTCCAGGAGCTTGTCTCTCACTTCAATTAAATCTCCACGTGTAAAAACAAAACCAACATTTTCACGAATATGTGGAAGAAGCTTTTCAAGTGCAGCAGTACGTTCAATGTGACCACGGATTGCTTTTCTCATCATAGTATTTTTTCCCATTAGTACAACAGCACTCCCACGAAGGGACATACGAATTTGTTGCATTTGTTTTGAACCAACATTGTCAGCACCCACAATGAAACATTTGGGATAATCATCTAGCAATTGCTATATAAAAAATATATGTAATATAAATATGTATACATGTATACATACTGAAACAATTTCACGTATTACAAAATACCTAAAATACTTACAACAAATTTTGTAAAGTAATTTGATTTCCATGTTGCTTTATCCTCCCTACCCATCTTAATGTGAATGTAGGGATAGTTTAACACAATTTAAGGACTGAAAAGGAAAAGAAACTTATTATAACATAATTCACTATTATAGTTATAAAATTTTTTGTAAATATTAAAATCAGACTGCAAATATGCAATGTGTAATCTTCTAATCCGTACACAGATGGGTTCTACTATTTCTAGCTTCTGTGTAGTTCTCGGATTATTAGACATTGTATTTTATCATCACATAATTTAATTTTAGTACTATTACATACATAAAATTGCATGAAAAATTAATATCACACTTGTAAAATATTTTTATAATAAACAATATGTGTAATTATTATTATTATACTATTTATAGTATATAAGTAAATATATACACCAAAGTTTATTTATTTTAATCATTATTACATTTTTAAACAAATAAACTAATAGCTTTAAACATATAAATCACAATTACTAAAGTATTCGTAATTTAGAAAAATTTTGTAATGTTCGTAATTTAGAACAACGTGGAATGTTAACCTTACACGTTGCGTTATTTAGTTAAAATAAATAGAAATGTTACATATTTTTTATATTTCATTAATGTAATGTAATACAAATAGTGTTGTGGAATAGTTTTTGCAAATAAAAAATAAATATATTATATTTTTATCAAATAAATGTAAAAAGCAACTTCTCTTACCTCAGCAAGGTCTACATGTGTAGTGTAGAAGGAAGAGGAAGTTCTTCCATCTTTATGATATAGATTTACCGGATGTGCTTCAGAAAAATCATTAAAACATTTTAAATGTAGAAATTGATTATGGAATTAAATCTATTTTTATAATTTACATTAAAATGTATAACAATTATGAAAAATATGAGATATGATATATTAAACTTTATTATATATACCCTGTTAAAATTCATAATTAAATCGATCTTTTAAAAAATTATTATCAATATACGTATGTATATATTTTAAATATAATTTATTGATTTCAGTTCGAAGCATATGATATTAATTTAGTTAAAATATAATATTATTTTAGTATAAAATGAATGTGAAACAATGAATACATTTTATTTTACATTTATTAATTTGTATATAACATAATGTACATTTATACTACAAATCTACAATTACTTTTAAAGTAATCTTGAAGATATAACAGTTTACTAAAAGAGCATGAACATGGTATGAGATTGGATAAAAAATAAAGTAACACTTATAAAATTTACTGTTTATAACATAAGTGTGTAACTGTGTAACTATAATATATATAAAGATGAAACTGTACATTAAAGAATAGAAATTATTTGTGTGCGAAATATATAACAATTTTAGATCACTAGTTTTTATTTTACTTTAATTTATATTGATAAAACTTCTTCAGTACAGTTTTTTAATACCTTTAATGCAAAATCAATATCACTTTTGTTAAAAAGTGTAGAAATACAAAGTCTGAGACTAGGCCTAGGTAAATTCTTTTCTGCTTCTAAATAAACAGGAGTTATAACTGCTAAATTATTTTCAATACATCTATCAGAAATCTTAGAAAGTAATTTTTCTTCTGTAGCACGATCCATTCTATTTTTTAAATATACGTGTTTTACTGGAGATTCCGGGAAGCTTGAACATTCTAAGCAATGAATGCTTTGAAGACCATCATTTATGGCTACACAGTTATCTCTTAATGATTTAAATATCTCTGGATTATTTTTCATAATTTCTAGAGAAGTTATAGCAGCAGATGTTAAAAGAGGTGGTAGAGATGCAGAAAAGCAGTATCCAAGTCCAGATAAACGTTGATGTTCAATAATAAATGATGTGCCCACACAAAAGCCACCAATAGATCCCATTGCCCAATCCAGAGATCCTAAATATTGTATAAAATATAACAATAGTAATAATAATTAATAATAGATAATTTAATTATATTATTTACCCATGATCATATCAATTTCATGTCTAGGAATACCAAAGTATTCAGTAATGCCTTTTCCATGTTCACCAAGGGTGCCAAATGATATTGATTCATCAACGAATATTCTTAATTTATATTTTCTACAAAGTGAAACTAATTCTGGTAATGGGCAAATATTTCCAGTATTCATATAAATACCCTCTACTATTAAAAACCGTTTAATTTTAGCTGCCTTTTTAGGATTTTGTTCATCAAGTCTTGCTTGTTTAATAAGTAAATTATGGAGATCATTTACATCATTATGTTTAAAATAGTTAATATTAGCTTTAGTTGCATCTAACCCTTTTTGTATTGCAAAATTTACTTTTTCATCAACAAATACAAGATCTTTGCGTTTACAATATGCTGAAATTGCAGATGCAATTGTACTAAATCCATATGAATATACAACTGCTTCTTCTGTATCTGTATAATTTGCTAAATGTTCTTCTAGCTCAAGATGAACATCAACAGTACCATAAAATCCACGTGGCCCACAAGAACCTACTCCATATTTTTTAACTGCTGCTATCGCAACTTTTTCTATTTCATTATTTTCAGTTAAACCTAGGTAATTATGTGTACCTAAGTTTAAACAATCTTTTCCATTCACTACTATTCTTTTACCAGCTCTAGATGTTATGCATCTTGGATTTAATGATGTATGATTTGTTTGTGGATTATTTATAAGAGGTTCAGGTTTCCATTCTGCAAGTTTTTTTTCAATCTCATCTTCAGTTGGTATTCTTTCATAACTAGTATAATATTTTTTACTAATAAACCAAATAAGCCAAAGAATCAAGAATGTTTCTAACAATGTGTGATATTGTGGAATTGTAGTTAAAATGTCCATTGATTTAATAAATATTAATGTTGAACTCATGATACTGATTTCTGATGTTTTTTGTACCCTATTTTTATATTCTTGTAATTTAACGACCTTAATCACTTCGTGTAATATAATTTATTGTTCTAACAGCAGCGTCATTGAAATGTACCTGTTCAATGTGATTATAATGAAATAGATGTTTTAGAAAAAAAAAACACCTTTTTAAATAATTACACTAATTTATAGTATTAATAATTATATTTAAAAATTAAGCTAATATTGCCAAGTATTGTGAAAATTTGAACCTCATGATAACAAACACTACTCAAGAAAATACCAGATAAAGTTAATTCTGACTCAGCGTAGTTTGCGCTCATTTCTTTTTTTGAAGAACCAAATCAGAACTAGATGGCAGCACTAAATACATATAGATCAGTGCGGAATATTCAAAATATTATTTTAAAGCATATTTGAGGCATTAATTAAAAAATTTATCTAATAACTTCACAAACATTGTACCATAATTTTAATTAACCTCATAATTATTTGAAACTTCTTAAGAAATATAAAGATAAATTAAACATTATTTCAGCGATGTGACAATTTTATTCTTTTGTTATGTAAGAAACTATTTTATTTCTTACATTTGTTAATATAATTATTATGATTTTAAAACAATATTGTAAAACTAGTATATATTTTTAGAAATAATAAGTTTGAACGTAGGCGCATGTGCGATCAGTAATTCTAGGTTCGCATAATTGCAAGAGTAGTACTTCCGGTATTCGGCAAACGCCCTAGTATATGTAGTGTTGTCGGATTGAACTGTCGCACTTGTGTATCGTGTTTGTTGTGTTGTTGTTGAGTCGATTGTCATAAAGTGACAGCTTGCATATTACTGAACTTCAGTAAAGCATATATCGGTAAGTAAATGTACGTTTTTTGAGCAATACTTATTAATACATACCACAGCCACTAGGTATATATTAACCGTGCTGAAAACATTTTACTATTTATGAGGTTTCCGCAGTTTATATTATCTATACTTCAATGTTGTGCATATAAATAAATATGTACATACGTGTATGTGTGTGAAAAGTTGAGTATACTGCATAGCTAATAATTAACTAAACAGCCAAAGTTGTGACTTTTTCAATAAAAGATATAAAGATCTATTGGTTTGGTTATGAAGTGGTATGGTTATGCTTGTGTATACCTCCTACTGCGTTTCGATTGTGAGTCATACTTTGCTGCACCTGATACTTGATACCTGGTAATGTGTTTCAATATTTTACAATATTGAAAAATTATATGAATCTTATTAAAGAAAATATTTAAATTGGTGTAATTGATGATTGCTGTAAAAATTACGGTTTATAATTTAAAATTCATAAGTAATTTACTCTAATGGAAGCAGTTAAAATTTATTGCCTATATAAAGGTATATCTATTTGAAAAATAAGTTAATTAAATCTATTAATATAGCAGACAAAGCTGAATAAGTTTATAAATATGCATTTGATAATGGATAGTTATTATTTTATATGTCTAATAATTTTGTTTGTTTAGTATTTATCAAAAAATTTATGACTAATGTTTTGTACTATTAGGTTGGTTATATGATACGGTCCTGTAATTCTGATGCGAGATTAAAATTCCATCGTGAAAGCTGACGAAGTGAGTCCGTTATCATCATTCATCAGTTACACATCCAGTGTATAGTTTTTACACCTTTTCTATCAGTAACGTTTGTAATACAAACATTTATTCAATAGTTTAAACAATTTTGCCTTAAATGTCCGAAATTAGTAAAATGGTAGAAGATAATTCTCGAATGGTACCAGGTGCTTATAAAAAGGTTTTAGATATGTGGAAAAATCGTGAGTACAAATTGATTTTTTTACATAATATGACGAATTGAACATTATTAAACATTGTTTTGTATAATATAAATATTTATTTATAAAGGTTTTCAATATTAAAATGAATATATGTATTATATGAATTAATAATATTTTTATAGTTTTTTATAATCAAGTTAGACAAATTTTATTGATTACGAAGAATTACCTTAAATATTTCAATTATTTATTGCTTTTCATATTAATTTTTTTATGTTGACTTTTAAATCGTGCAATTATCATCTAGATTTTGAATTACAAGCACTAAATTTAAGTGATGTGATTTAAATTTTTACACGTTATGCAGCATTTTTGAAAATAAGTGTGTCGTACATTATAGTTTTGTATTACAAGGTTGAAGTTCATTTAGATTTTTAATTCGATCTGTAAGATAACTATATTATAACTGTTTTCTTTGATGAGTAATCGTATTAGTCATTATCAGTCCAAGTTATTTATACATAAGTATACATCGAAGTTTGATAAAGAATAATATATATTTATAGGCGTACTGAAAACTGTTCGTATTATGAATTATATTAAATAATTTATTTAAATGTATTTGTTTATAGTTGTCGCTGTAATCCGTAAAAAATGTTTTAAGATTTAAATTTACTATACGTGATACATAATAAAGTATGTCATTAATATACAGTAATGTTTTTTATATTTATAAAATTTTATCTATTATATCTATTATTTGATTTACGAATTAATATTTTATTAACAGTGATATTTCTGTTTTCAATTAAGCAACGAGTCATTGGTTATGTAGTTGCGGCGAAAAACAATTACAATTTAAAGTTTGTCGGTTCTGTTAGGAACTGCGTTAGACTTTAGAAGTCCTGCAGTGCACGTGGCTCTTTACCTAAAGGACTTGCAACAATTTCGGGTCTCGACCACCTTGTGGCAGCACCGCAGAGTGCCGGTCGAAACCTGAAGCGGTAGAGTATTCCGCCGGCTGCTTCTAAAGTAGTGTTTTTGAGGGTAGACATTCCACCCTTACGGATCTCATAAATTAGTTCAATTTTTTCATTCAAAACGTCCATTATAATTCAAATTTACTCTTTTATCGAGTGTTAATAACATTGAAGTAATTAAAAGTGTTTAGGAATGTTTGTCAATTAAGATTTGGGTGGTATTGAAAACACTAACTTTTTTTATTAACAAAATAATAAGGCAATCAATGTGCTAGAAGCGTACAGAATTCTAACATGTATTGCACAGGTTTTTGAGTGAAATTTGATTCATTTTTGATATATGATAATCTCATCTGATACATATTAATCTACATACTCAGTTGTATAAAACCAAGTTGGTAAAAGTGATTTGTTGCATATAAATTTCCTCCAATGATTAAGTATTTGTCCATTCGTAATCGTGTTTGTGACATTATTTGTATGCATTGAAAAGACATGTGTTTGTGACATTAACATATATATATATATATATTCATCTGTTGACCTTTGCGAATTATCAGATTACTAAGTCTTTTTATTTTCATTGTTACGATTATGAAAAATGTGAATATAGTTCACATTGAGAAAAGTGTATGGTTGTTAATTACTAGGAAGGGCGTGTATTGTCTTTGTGACGTTAAATTTATTCCTTCCGTGTCTCTTATAACCTGAAGACATTATAAGATACGAGTACAATGTCTAATATTCTGAGATAAACTTATATAGCTTAACGTTTTACAATCATCTTTTCATGTATGTTTTGAATTCGTTCAGTGGACATATAATATCTATTTCGACTGCTGGAGTGACCTCGAAAACGTAAACTTGGGCGTTGTTGGAATCGATCATCGCGCCATCAAGTGAATTTCGCGGGGAAAATATACGTTATAGGTCTCATTCGGCTACGATTCCTTGAAAGTGTTGTGATTTCGTTGCAGATAGTTTTATAGTTTTTATGAGAACGTTGCTATAGTGTTTTTAAGAACTGTTGCTTGCACAAAATGGAGATTTGAGTCGTTGAAACAATAGAGTAGTAAGTTTGATAAAAGTTACGTAAATATTTTACGTCTGTTATATTAGCGATAATAATAAAGACAAGTTTGTCTTCCGATATACGTTAACTTCTAGCATTACATGTTTAGCAGTTCCTATAGAGGAAGGAATTAAGTGTTAATTACTGATTTTATTGTTTTTAACTTAGTCGTTAATTTACGGCACTGACGCATATAAACGGTAAACACAAACCGGCTGTGAGTAAATTTAATTCATTATAACGCGTGATTCTCGTGGGAAATCCAGTTCAAACGAAATATTTGAACACCTAGTTCCGTTGCCCGAGAAAGACTAGCAGAACGTGTTCTTGTACTAAAATATTCAATTACCCGGTTCCACTTTGGTGAGTTTAAATATTAAAGTGTTCATATACTCCTCGTTATTATCTGTAATAATATTCCGAGTCGATGATCGTTATACGTTAAAAAAGTGTTTGTCGTTTTATAATTATAATCACTGTTGTTGTAACTGAAGCACCATATTTAAAGCGTGAAAATTCAAATCAACAGTTAAGTTTTACATTGTTATGAACTTTATATTGTGTTCGTGTTACTCGATCCCGTGTTTCCCTTTCAACGCAGACGAAGCGCATCAATCAATTTTATCGCGCCTTTCGAATTCGATTGATTCGAACGGATCCGCGGTATAATAGCCGCGATACAAACTAACAATCGGGTTGGAAAAAGCCGCGTGGCACGCGTATACTTATATAGACGACTGTCAATTTAAAAACACCGAAGCTCGACCAGACGCGTCGGGTGGCTGATACAACGAAAATCCATAATCGATATCGACGATGTTTAAATGCTGTGTATGCAACAAGAGCTCAAAGAAGGAGAAGCTGAACGACGAGGCGACGAAGCTGACGCCGAAGCGGAGTCAGAAAGTAGCCGACTCGCAGTTGGTTGGCGTCGATTCCTCTGCGGTCGAGGTGAACGGGCCGATCCCGCGAGAGGAAAAGCTGAACGGTGACGTGCAGAGATTTGAGAAAGCCTCCCCGTTGATGGAGAATAACGCCACGGAGGTGGTTGACGATCTGACCGTCAAGAGTCCGTTGCCTTCCGGCAAACGGGACGAGGTTAACGATATTTCTCGATCGCGGACAGAATCGATAGTGAAATCGAACGTTAAGGAAGACGAGGTGGTGGAGGAGGGGGAGGGGGAGGAGGAGGAGGGAGGGGGACAGGAGGATAAAGAGGTCGATATCGAGAATGCAAGTGATCGAACGGAGATGGGGAAAAAGGGTGGCGAGGTAAACGTAATTAAAAATGCGATCAGCGAGAACGGAGGAGTGGATGAAAGTGACGGTGTAAGCGGTATCGGTGATGGGGTTGACGGCGATGGCGGGGGTGGAGGGGGTGGAGTGATGGTGGCAATACTAAGTTCCGGGGTTGTCGGCACCGTTAAAACCAATCTCTACGATTCCTCCGCGTACATCGAGAGAACAATCGACGATGGACCGGAGGAGGAAGGCGACGATTCGGTTTTCGAAGCTTGCCCAAACGATATCAACGCGAATAAAAAGGCGCCGGCAGGTATATCTTTTATTGCGAAGTTTTTCATTTCATAACATTCAAGTATGCAATTCGCTCATTCTCCCGCCATTTTTTCAAAATTACGTAGCATTCGCGTGACTTTGCCGATGACGATGACGTAGGTTCGGATTCATTGAAAGTAACTGAAAATAACGCATTCAGCGCGACATCGATAGGTCCGCTAATAAGGAAAGATTGCAAACAGTTCGAGTCCGGTTTGGATGAGATGTTTTTTGTAGGCCTAATGATTTACTAAAAACAATACATACATATTTCTTTTTAGCTGCAGTAATTCAAGTTTAAGGGTTGAAACCCCCCTCTAAATGTTCGACCAGTAAAGAGTTATCTCGGAAACAACTAGGGATAGGAAAAAAAAATGATTAACAAGAATTGAATAATTTGCTACAATTAACAACAATTAAAAAAAAAAAAAAAAATGACGTTAAAAAAAAGTTGTTTGAGATTATAAGACAGAAGAATTTTTTTTTATCTCAAAAGCAACGATATGTATATATATATACATACAGTGGTCTTAACAATTAATATATAAATTTTTTGTATCAGCAACCTATGGACTTGTGGTACTTTCCGCAACGTCAATACTTAATGATAAACAGTAATTTTCCCAACGTTAATGCGATTCACAAATTTCATATTATCTAAGTAGAATCCTGAGTAGCGGGAAATGTATTGGCTGAAGACGCTAACTGAAATGCTGCCGCGACAGGACAAAATTTACAACGACCATTTCTTAAGTGCCGTGCTGAATGCAATTAGAAGTTATTTATCGCGTTTTTTTTAGCGGTTGATAATATATTGAATTGATTTCGAATTATAAATGGGAGAATTTGCTTTCATCGAGTGACTTATAGATAGATGAAGTATTGTCTACATACGGGTGTACGATGCGCAGTTCCGTCAATTCCTCGCTGGCTTTCGGAGGAGGAAGATGGCGAGCACGATTCGGAAGAGTGCAGCGGAATGCAGGAACCGCCGGCGACGCCGGTTGCTCGTGATGAACTAGCTTTAAGGCGACACAGATTCTTCTCCGATTTGTTGCACGCCACGCAAAACGCGACAGAGCACAGAGTGAGGTTTGACCCTCTAGGACCGATGGTGCACGCTGGTTAGGGCTCACCCTAAATTTATTTTTTACTTTCTACTATTTCTAAATCTTCCATTCGAACTTGTTCTTTTATCAACCGTTTGCGTATCAGAGGGTTTTCAAAGAACACGGTCGAAAAACACCAAAGAGCGCGATCGTGCTCCTTCGATCGAGGATCGAAGAAAACTGAGGAGCGCGATAGCGCTCCTTTAACACTAGGTTTACGAGACCCGTCAATTTCACGGGTTTTAAACTTTACGAGCAAAAATTGTAAAAGCAATTACTATTATTCCCAGCAATTTTTGCTAACTTTTATCGATGGAGCGATACAAATGTACCTAAATCTATTTCCCTCTCAGTTCTGCAATTTCAAATTTTGTTTGATGTATACCTTATTCTTCAATATATATGTATATTGGAAATAGATGTACAAGAAATGTCTGTAAATCTAGTGTTAATTATGTGTCGAAATATTATTTTTTCTTCAAATTTTTCATATCTTTAATTTGTAATTTATGATTTTATGAAATATTATTATGTACTATTATTTACATATTATATATATATATTGTGTATATTATATAAATTGTGAACGCGCTGCCAATTGTCTGGATCGGGTTTTCCCGACAGGAAATCGGAAGAGCGTTAAAGCTGCCCGTGGTACGCAAACGGTTAACTTATATCTTCATATTGGATACAGTCGAAACAATATTATCGATTGTGTTTCAGAACGAGTGGAAAACACTTTAAAAGATTGTTTAAGACCACGTTGAGCGGAGTAGGTCGTGTGAACGCAGATCTTATTGGAAATAATTATGAACGGTTGCTCACAAATCTGTTCGAATGTTTAATGATCCATATCATTAACAAATGTAATGCACATTTTAGAGTTTGGTTTGAATTTTTTGAAATAGAGTATTATAAGTGTAACAAGTTGCAAGTTTTAAATGGTTAAACACACCGCACACTATAATTGTTAAAAAGAAAATTTTTGTTTATGTGAAATGATACCGCATTTGATCACTTGTTATATAAATACCATTTTAAGAAGGTGAAACTTATATTAAAAATTTCAATGCCTGTTTAATTTATAGCGTTCTATCATCCTGTTACAAAAAAAAATTCCCAGAAATAACTATACTGAAAGCACGAATAAATGTTGAAGCTTCGAGGGGTGATTTTACCTTCGTAAAAAGACTTTCGTCGGTAAAAAAAAAGATTGTTCCATGTGTGACCAATTATATACACACAAAGTTTCATTGAAATCAGAATTTTAGAATTAAATGAATTTTCTTATTACATAGCGTGCAAGTATTTTCTTGAACCACTATGTATGGTTGCTAAATAATTGAAACGATAAAATCTCGAGTTATTGTACCTAACGGGATAATCATTGTATAGCGTTCGAGGTTCCAAATGTATATTCGCGGATGAGAGGGTTTCGCTATATCTAAATATTTAAAAGAAAGCACCAGATTGTGTATTTTGTTCACTTAAATCGAAACCTTCTGAATGATCTTCCAAACAATCCATCAAAGTTTTTTACACTTGTTCTAAAATACATCGTGTATACATTTACATTTTTATTACATTCTCTTCTTCGTACGATAACGTTCTTTTAAACGCAAACGTATACCGTTCATTGATTGAAATGTACGTTACACAAATTTAAAATACGTTTCGTGGAAGTTAAACTTTCCATACAATTTCTGGTATCTCTGTTGAAATTTTTACATGTAGTGAATAACGAATACAGTGTACTATACTGTAGTTGAAACACGCGTAAAAAAGCTGTATTGTTGTTCTATAACAAAGTCGTTTATTTTCAAGTTGTGACAAATAGCACGGACAGCTTGAAAAGTTTACGCTATTTTATACATTGTTACGATCTCTAGTGTAATGTTTTTCGACCTTAGTCTCTCTATTTTTACATTGTGACCTATTTGCCTTTAAGTTTTGTAGTGTATTATTTCGCGGATTGTCTTTATTAAAAAAAAAAAAAAAAAATATTGAATTTTTAGTAGTTGTTAAAAATAGCCATTTTTATGTTGTTTCGTTAAAACCGTAAAAAATTCATGTTGTTTAAATTGTATATACCAGATATCTATCAAGATATACATTTTTCCACGTTTAGTTTTGTGGATGGACACATACGTACTGTAGGCTGTAAAGTATTTTTACGGTTGGACGTGTTGCACGATAGATTTATTGATAGGCGAACAGTTTTCGATTATTAAATATTTAAGAATGCGCGAGATCTTCCATACAAAACGGTATCTACCCACGCGTGATTCAATTTTCGCAGATTTCCTAAGAATAGGCCGCGGCACACACTCGCGTTGAATATCATTAGAACCGTGGTTTAGTTCTTCAAGCGTTTCTGAAAAGGCTAGAAGATCTCGCTCGCAGCTTTCATTTAGGAAAATAAATGAATAAGCAGATGAATAATAACTATTGAGCAAAGTGCAATTTTAAGATTTGTGTGCTGCTGGTTAAAGGTTGAAGTTGTGGTAATAAATTAATTCATTTATATGTTATTTCATATTTTATTACGTATTTTAAAATTGTGTAAATTGAAGCAAATTTAAGTTTTCATCTTGGTTCTTTCATTTTTTTTATTAACTTTTAAAATTGAGTCGAGTTGTAATGTGAATCCGCTTCAAGGCAGAAATTATTATTATTCTGTTTTATGTAATTTATTTTTTTAGAGTTTATTCGAATGCGATTTTGATGTACGGATATCGGTATTATAAATTTATTTAGTATGGCTATTTTTTCAAGTACTTGAAGATTTTATCTTTAACGTTACATATTGCTTGCAGCATAATGATATGATCTAGTGGTTGTGGATGTTGACATAACTATTTATACATTCATTCTATATTTAATTCGTCCGTTATAAATACGAACTTTCTGGAGCACCTTTTCTCCAATTACCAACAGTTTTATGTTATAATCATGATTAAATTTTTTTTTTCAATTATGTATCAATAAATTTGATTAATTGTATACTTTAGCAACGCATCTAAAATACTATAATAAAAATCATCTGTTTTGTTATTAAATTCGTCAATTTAAGTTTATAAAAATTTCTTTCCGTTTTGTACGTATCCATAATTATATTATGAAGAATAAGAAAAATAAGTTTTTTTTAAATATTAAATAGTAGTATTTTTATTTTTTTTATTGTTAATAAATTAAATCACTTTAATCTTATAAGAAATGTATTACAATTAAAGGTTGTGAAGTTAGTGATAAGGAGGAACATTTAGAAGAGCTGGTAAATAGATTGGAGAACGTTACAAAAAGATTGGAGAAAGTAAGAACCCAATCTATAACTGAAACTCAAGATATTGCTGTTCAAACAAGTACACTATCTCCAAAGAGGTCTGAATCTGTGAAAAATAGCGAATCGGTACAACTTGCCTCATCTGCTCCTTCAACAGATCAAAAAGAGTCAGATAAATTTATCAGCATGTCAGTCGCAGGCTATGAAGATCTTTTAGTTGGTCCTGTAAAAGAATATTTACAATTGAGCCAAAAAATCGGAGGTGATGTAGCTACGCATAGTAAGCTTGTAGAAAAGGCATTTCAGTAAGTATTTTATGATTAGTTCTTGCATACAAATTTTTTGAACATGTTCATACGAGTTATCAAGTACTGTAATTTATTGTGCAGAATTCAACTTCAATTTATTCGGACTGCAGCGAGTCGTTCAGTTCCGACAAATCAATCAGAGCAAATTTCTCTCCTTGCACCCACTTCTGTACAAATTCAGCAGATACAAGAGTTTCGTGAAAAGAATAGAGGATCTCAGTTCTTTAATCATTTATCAGCAATTAGTGAAAGTATTCCAGCTTTGGGATGGGTCGCAGTATCACCCACTCCTGCTCCTTATGTGAAAGAGATGAATGATGCTGGACAATTCTACACTAATCGTGTATTAAAGGATTGGAAGGAGAAGTAAGTTTTGTATTGTAGGCTTGTTAGGTAATCAAATAATTTTGATGAATATATAATACGAAATTTGTTTCTTGAACATTAATTACTGATGAAGATTTCATTTAGTATTTTATATCTACAGAGATAAAGTACATGTTGAATGGTGTAAGGCTTGGGTACAGACGCTAAGTGATCTTCAGCAGTACGTGCGTCAGCACCATACAACAGGACTGGTATGGGCAAAAACTGGCTCATCCTCCACTGTACCTCCACCTCCACCACCGTCTATGCCTATTGGAGACGTAGCACCAGCGAATATTAGTGATGACAGAAGTGCTCTTTTCGCCGAAATCAATCAAGGAGAAGCTATCACAAAGAGTAAATACAGAATAGTTACCGAATCCCGGTCTTGTTAAATAACAAGGTTTATTAAGTTAATCGATATTTTACAGATTTAAAGAAAGTTACTTCAGACATGCAAACCCATAAAAATCCTTCATTGAGAACTGGTCCAGCACCATTTAAAGCACCAGTCGTTGGTAATGCTATACCAACAAAAACAGTGCCACCTGCAAATGCACCAATTGATAAACCTCCTGTATTTACTAGAGATGGAAAGAAATGGCTTGTTGTAAGTAATAATATTTATTATTTTATTATAATATTTTATGGAGTAATTTATTTTATTTAAAAAATACATATTTTTTATTGTTTTCATTATAGGAATATCATAAAAATAATAGAGATCTCCTTGTTGATAATGCGGAGATGAACAACGTAATCTACATGTTTCGATGTCAAGAGAGTACCTTAGTTGTAAAAGGCAAAGTTAACTCGATTGTGATGGATTCATGCCGCAAATCATCTGTTGTTTTCGACTCTGTAGTGTCGAGCATTGAATTCGTCAACTGTCAAAGTGTTCAAATGCAGGTATGTTATTTGTAAAACTAATAAAAGATGAATTAACGTCTGACAATTTCGATAAAATATATTCAGTCAAAAATATATGTATTTCCAAACAAGTATATATGTATATACAATATAATTACACGAAGTGTATGTCCTATATTAGAAAACAAAAGTGCAGTGTTATAAAAATGTAATAGACATTATTAATTATGAATTTTATAAATGTACGTAAGTGACTTAATTTTGTTTAGATTTTTTCATGTTCCGATATAAGCTTCTTACAGACATTTTGTAATTCTTGTAAATGAACAAAATTTGGTTCTTGATGAAGGATTTCGAGTAACGCTATATATTCTTCATTGTTTAATTCTTTAGGGGTTCCACATATTTGAAATTTGTTTATTATGCTTTTCGATTTTTCTGATATGTTTTCTAAATCTGATATCGATGTGCTTGTATCGATAACGGAAGGCTTAGCTGTTACGTCGACTTCTTTTTGCTCAACAGACAGGAAACATATATTTTTTAATTTACCGTACTGTAGAATGTTAGATAATGAGTCGTTTTGTGTTTTCGATGTTGAATTAGTTGTAGTTTGGTTTAGTTCGTTACCATGTATAACGGAAGAAACAACAGTAATAATTTTATGCATCGTATTTTTCTCATTTTCTGCAGAAACCACTTTAACTTCTTCTCCATCTTTTATGCTACTTTGATTTTCCTCCAGTTTTTGGATATTAAATTTTCTGTTCTTAATGTGTTCCAGAAATTTGGTTGGATCCACTATTTTTGTTGTGTTATGATCATATTTTGTAAATATATTAACATATATTACCATTTGCTCTCGTGGAACAATATTACTGCCAATGTTTTCATTTATGTTTGATGCACTGTATGATGCTTCTCGTTTGTTATTATCATTATCATTTGCTTTCTTCTCGTAAATTTTTATCTCATCTGCATGACCTGATTTACCTTCAATTTGAATTTCATCCATTACATTTTGATTTGTATCATACAAATTATCTCTCCATAACATAGTCATTGTTAGCGGCCCCCTCATCGGACTTTTGGGTCGCGATTCGTTTTCAGATTTTCGAGCTGCTTCCAGTCGACTTTTCAGAATTGGTATGCAAGATCTTAAAGAGGTTTTCGGAGTCGGTGACAAAGATTTTAAACGTCCTTTTAATCTTGATTTGGATTCTAACGATTCGATATAATTGACAGAATTCGTAGTGGTCGGACACTCCTGGAATCGTAAAGCAATTTCTTGTGATGATTCGTTTGTTCGAAAACTTACTTGCGATTGAGACCGTTTTTTGTCTAATTTAATATTATTTTCTGCATTACGCCTAGGTTCTGCGGATAAGTCTCGTATTTTTGTCCATATTGGATTTGCATCATTTTCTGCTTTAGTCTGAGCAGTATTCAATAAATCGGAGTTTAAATCTTTTACATTTTGCAGAGCAGTTCGGCCTTTTAATTTCTCGGATTTTGAAGTATAGTTCTCCTGACTTTTTGATTTCACTGTAGTGTTCATTCTTTTCATTGCATTATTTTCTTTTATTTCCTTTGTAGAAGCTTGACACGGCGATGAAGTAATGTGTTGCTCCGTATTTAATTTTTTCGAGTTACTTCTTGGCGATTTAGATATTGTTTTTTCAGTTAAAACATCTTTTTCATGTAACGTATTATAATTACCAGTATTATCAAATGAAACTGAAGATTTATTGTTTAATGTTTCATTTTCTGTTTTTAAAGTTTTTATTTTCTTATTCAGCGACGTATTTGTATTTTCTGTGCAAATTTGAGATGAAAATAGGTCATTTCTGTTCTGTTCGTTGTTGTTGGATTGTGATAACTTTTGCTTAATATCGGATTTATTATTTAAATATTTGACAGACGTGTCAGTATTTTCTGTGATCGTAACATTCGTTTTTTTACTTTCATTTGACATACAAATAGATAACGTTTCAGTATTTTCAATGTTTTTTAAACTTTCATCCTCATAACGTAGCTTATCCTCCTTATTATTTTGTTTATGCAAATTTGAATGGAGGTAGTCTTTAAGATTTTTTGAATATGTGTTATTCAATTTTGTGGTACAGCTTGGAGCTTCATCCGTAAAATATATACTGCTGTGCGGGGACACGAGGTTGGAGTAAGATTTATAAAAGTCCGCCTCGTTATTCGATTCTTCTTTGCCTAGATTTGAATGTTTTGCGTTATGAAGTTTATTATTTTCACTATAATGTACTTTTGTTCCTTTATAATCCGCTGTGTCTCTTGCATCATATTTTTGAAGAATAATCGTGTTTGTAGAACAGGTGTTTATGTTTTTCTCATTACCACCATCATCGCTAAAATCATTGTTGACGTTTGACCACCCTAAGTTTAATTTCTCTTCATCTAACGATTTATTAATCAATATTGTTACAGATGGTGGTTCAGGAATGGTAGAATCGTTTGACTGATTTATGCTAGATGTCAATGAATCCTGTATTAAATTCGTTTCAGTTGAAGTTTCTTTACTTTCAGAGGGCGACAATTCGTATGTTCGATCTTCATTTAAGAGCATGCCATGTATTTCTGTTCTTTTGTCCATGTTTGTATGTATTAACGTTTGATCGATTAGAGAGCATGCACCAGGATTCCTTTTTAATGTTAAATTTGGATTACAAGTTACAATTTCGTGATCTTCATTATATTTCTCATCGTCTGACACATTCAATTTTACATTAGACGTATCATTTTCTCTGTTTGCAGTACAAGTAGCGTTAACAAACTGTTTAAGGGATTGAGAGTTAAAATTGGGACTTGTATTCTCATTTGAATTTTCAGCCGTCTCTTTTAAAGGAGCTTCGTTCAAATCTTGCGAAAACAGTTCCACACTGTTAATTTTTCGATTTATAAATTCGTTTATACTGTGCATACGTGCGAAGTGCTCTTTGAAACTTTCCTTTTCATGCACGTAATTGTAAGGGGTATCTTGTTCGTTCACACTTACTTCTGTTGTGTTTAAGCAGCTTGCAAATTTCAGAAGCTTTTCATCAGACTTATCCAAAGTGTTATTCAAATATCTTAGTTGCAAATCACTTGAAATTATTTCTGCAGATATATTTTCTTGAATGCATTCGTGCGTTGGTAACGGCAAGTGATTACCATTAATTCCATTTTCTTCTTTAATTATATTACTTAAACTAAAATATTCAGAAGATGAGTCAAGATTGTGTTTGGAGTCCAAATACCTTTTGTGTGCACTTATATTTCTAATTTCATTTTGTTGATTAAAATTTAATATGTTATTGTTGTACTGCTTATCTTGTTTTAGGTTGAAAAACATATATGTTCTACTATTTTTCTCGGTCGAGCTGCTGACAGACTGTTCCTCTGATATGATGTCCAAGAATTGCGATTGTAGATTGTTATTAATATAGGAATACTTTCCATGGTCTAATACAGATTGATTACTTATCTCTTCTTGTTTGCCAGCTATGTAGCATATTTTTTCCGACTCAACACGAGTTAATAATGCCTTTTTGAATTGCAATGCTTCTTGAAGCAACATTGCGGTCGACTTATCCTCTAACTCGCTGTCTTTCGACACCTCCGTGCGACTCGAGGTTGGCGATACCATTACTTCTTCATCGGTTTCCATTGCCACTGGATATTGCTCAGAGAAATTAAACGGCTTTACTCCATTACTCTCTACGTACGTTCCTGGTAATGATGTGAAAATTTCCACTTCATTTACCTTTTTCTTAACATTCCTTCCCTCAGAAGAATCAGACGAGATAGTGTAATATATTCTTTCAGGTATTTTTTCATATTTAACACTGGAGGAATATACTATTTGATTATTCGAAAGTATCCCTAATTTATGATCGTTCGAGGAAGATATTTTTGATTCAGTTTTCTGTATAAGTGAACAATAACGATCATTTTTATTATTTGTACAATATGTTTTAAACATATTCGAGTAATTTTGTATGGATACTATAGAACTTCTACCTGTTTCATCGCTCTCATACTGTTCCGAGCTATTGGTGGAGGTTCCTTGTATTTCCTTACTGTTGTTCTTGACATCGCTATTTAAATTTACACTGTGTTTTCTATTTTTGTTCCAGTTGTCATCCTCTGTGGTAATCGAGACAAGGGTGTCCATCATATTTTGGCAGACATTTATTCTATTGCTGTTCTCTTCTTGTTTCTCTGACACTTTTGTCTCGACATTTTGTAATTCATACACACGCAGAACGTTATGCAAGCTTTCTAATTTTCTTTTCACCTGGTACAAGGTTTCTTGAGACGATTCCATGTACTTCTTCCGTTCACATGATCTAGAAACTAGCATGTTTGAAGCTGATTGTTGGGGAAATATGTCAGTGCAAAATTTTATATTCAATTTTGGGAGCAATAAGCGATTGTCAATTAATTGTAAAACTGGATAAATCGCATTAGATAGCTCCAAACAATGATCACTATGTTGTTGCTTCGTATTTATATTTTCAACGTTTTTCTCTTCTTTTGTGTTTTCCGTTTCTTCTGTTTCGTTTGCTTCGTTGCCTTGGATTCTGTCACTTAAACTAACTAGATCTTTTTGTTGAATACATTTTAGTTGCTGCAATAGGGTCGAATAGATTATTAATAGTCTTTTAATATTTTTTTTTTTTTCTTATAATGTATTTTAATGTTCATTATTTACCTGTGTATCTGACCAAAAATTTTTAATCGCGGTTCCATTGCTAGTTTCAGACGAACTGTTAATCAATCCAAGATTTTTATTACTTTCGTGCAATTGTCTTAAGTATTGTTTACACTCGTCGATACTTTTTGTGAATTTTTTGCAGGTTGGTGCCAGCCTTTCGATTTCAGCGTTCTTCGAAGCTTTACTGGCTTTTTTCGCGGACTTGTTTGCTTTTCTTTTCGAGAACAACGGAAGCGATATTGTGTTTCGATATCGCATTTCAAAATTTTCATTTCTGGGCTTCCGATTCATTACATTTTTGAAAAGGGAACGTAGTCTGAACACAGAGTTATCTTAATATGTTAATATTTTTGAAACCACATTTTAAATCTTGCAGTTTTACCTTAGAGATTTTTCGCTGCTGCTTTTGGAAGATCTACTGCTGTGTTCCACTGGCAAGGTCTGTTGCCGGATATAAGGGTACATGCTCTTCTTTCCATCAAATGATTCCGTTAAACGATGCCTCGAAGGGTAATAGTTTGAGAATGAAGCATATGATTCCTTTTCCCTGGGACTACAAATAGTGGATACAATTTTAAGCATAAATAATTGCAATATAATTTGTTAATTATCTTAAATTTTATGTTAAACATCTTAACAATTGGCCAACCGAATGGGGAGATCTCCCATTTTTTCCTCTACAAAGCGTTACCATTGTTTCTGTTTACTTTTGTTATTAGTTCATCTTGAGCTAGTGTTGAATTTATTAAAAATTGTATTTTGGAAAAGCAGAAAATGCATCTGATGAACTGTGAACAATACTAGTTGAAGACCAACTAATAACAAAAGTAAATAGAATCAATGGCAATGCTTTGTTGAGGAAAAAATGGAAGATCTCCCCATTCGGTCGGCTAAGTGTTAATATAATGTTACAGAAAACAGAATGGAACTGTGCTAATTGTTCTAGCTGGTACCTTAATAATACATGTTTTATCCAATTATTGCGGTCATTAGGATTTGATAAGGTCAGTCTAAGGTGTCGCAGGTTCTTCCTAAAGTTTGATTTTTGAACTTGATGGGGTAAAGG
Source organism: Tetrapedia diversipes (assembly GCA_033822845.1). NCBI lineage: Eukaryota > Metazoa > Arthropoda > Insecta > Hymenoptera > Apidae > Tetrapedia > Tetrapedia diversipes. The sequence continues at coordinate 171,505 of JAOPTO010001989.1, read as the reverse complement.
CCAGGAACCATACTGAAGTTTGTATGTTAGTATGTTAACCTTCAGTTCGAGGTCTTCCACTTTGTATCCGACTTTGTTCAGGATTTCTTTGTCAGTGGTGGTAGCATTATCACGTTTTGCTTTGGAACATACTATACGTAGTATTATGGTGCATATGGACAACACGGCCAGTACCTTTAAATATTATTAGCATGATCAATAAAATCGTTATTACGAGTATAATTGTTTTAGATGTTCTTCTCGTTTGGCAAATCGTGAACATAGCGTTCAGATAAAAAAGGTCTTATTCGTTTCAAGAAACTTACCTGACCGCTATGTTCATATATTCATAGACTTCTAATTCGATATTCATTGCAAGTCAAAAATAATAATTCTCTGTACCCGCCAGACAATGCTTTCATTCCTCAAGCAGTCAAGGACATCGGTTACAATTTCGCTCCAAATGTAGTTTGCGATTGCTTTTGGACACTCCTTCCAGTCAACTTCACATATCATTTGCACAGGTTCAAAATTTCCGCCTGTACACATGTCAATTAAGAGCTTCGTTTATATTTATAATTCTAGTTTCGTTTCGTACAGTTTTATTCGATTCGATCGAGTTTCAACTGTGTCATTTGATTACAGTAAAAACGATGAGAATCTTACCAAATTGCCAATGCATTTTGAGGGTTGTAGGTTGTGTTAAGTATGTTATAAAAATTCAACTGTAGGTTTCAAAATGTCAATCAGATCTTAACTACAGTTGATTAAGGCGTGTATTACATGAAATGTGGAAAATAAAAAAAAAATTGTGACCGGCAGTTGTTCTTTCTCCCCGTAGCTATATATATATGTATACATATAAACTGTGTACTAAATTAATTTTTTTCTGTTTTACTTGCAGGTACTAGGAAAAGTTCCCACAATTTCTATCGACAAGACAGACGGTTGCCAGATGTATCTGAGCTCGGAATCACTAAATGTGGAGATTATCAGTAGCAAGTCTAGCGAGATGAACGTCATGGTACCTAAAGGAAATGGAGATTATGTACGTTTATTACGCTATCCAATATTTGATTATAAAATTTTTATGTGTTTTAGTATAATTTTATTATAATTCCTTTTTGTGTCTTTTTATAGGCGGAGTATCCCGTGCCGGAGCAGTTTAAAACGACCATTAGTCCCAAAGGACTCAGTACGATCGCGGTTGATTCACTGGGTTAAAGACACGGTGATTCAGTTATTTATAGCCTAAACTGAACGTATATGTCTAAGAGTACAGCTCATTAGAGGTATCGTTTACAGAAGATTCGTCGGTTTATTATTTATTGCTTTTTTAATTAATTTAAAAATTAGGAGAAGGGCGATGAACTTACAGGTATATGCGAGTACACATTCGAAAACAGTACTGAATTAGATAAATCGATTAAATGTTTTAAAAGTTGTAGTCCTATCTTGTTTCAAAGGTATTTGCGCATTTCGTGGAGATCATCGATTTCATTCAGAATGAAATCAGAATCACGTTCAAACAACGCTCAATCGAAGGAGTCTTATGAAATTTATGTATAAAACACGCAGGTGTTCGAATATTTTGTAATATAGCGTTAATTAGATCCTAGTGATAGTGATTCGTCTAACAATGGTGATAATGAAAACCGAATGTAATTGATAGTCTCCACGAAAATGTTATTACGCACGTTGGTGCTGAGATGAGGAGACTGCATGTTGGATTTAAATTGTAGGGGTATGGACAAAAGTTTTTCTACCCTCAAATCGGACCGAATTTTATACATTTACACCGTTTTTTATCGTGACTGAACTTTTGTCCACACCGTGATCGCGTTTCGAGATTTTTCAGTCGACTCGCCATGGAATTGCCCACCCGACCTTTTCGGTGAGAGAAGAGCGAGCATCGCACGTATATACAGTTTCTAAAAAAAGCAAAATTAGGAAGCATTCATGAGTTATTTATAAAATATTAATAACGTTATATCAATAGTTCGATCTATTATTACCTTCAGACTTTTGCAGCAGTCTTATTCTACGTACCGGTTCTTCGTGACATTATATCAGTTTCATCGTATAGACTGTAGTAATCAAAAAACAAATTACTTTGCATCAGTATTTATTATGTGCGTTTAATTGCAATCCCTAACGTTTGAGTTTTCAGTTTTCGAGTCTTCCGAATTTATAAGTGTTCGCGATGTGTAAATAGAATGAAATGTTGAATTTATTTTATGAATAGCAATCCATTGATTGCGCGTGTGCGTTTAAGAGCTTTCAGAATTGAAAGGACGCACGCGTAGATGAAAATGATCAAAAAGATGGTTGTGCAAAAGTCTTGATGGTTCAGCCGCAAAAAAGGGAATATAACAAATGAATTGTGAACTCAATATTAAACTTTAAACGCGTGCTGTTTGAACGTAACGTAAATTACATTGTGATTTTTACCACTTGGTATATTGTGCTAATCGTAGATGTAATCTAATAATAGAACTACTTAAAGGCACGATCTAGGATGACAAGATCATAATAGAATAAACATTGAATTTAGCAGTTCGATCCTTCTTACAAAAAAGTCGAAGAAACAAATCTAACGGATACGACCTTTTTATCATTTACATGGTACTAAACGTGTTTGATCATAAAATGATGATTGTTTGACTGAGATTACTTATTATAAGGATCGCACTGCTCGTAACGCAGTAATTTCTAACAGTCCTCAGATAGAGCATTATATCGAGGAATAATTAATATTTATTTCAGAATATGATTTTCAGTGCTATTTCTAATTGTCCTAATAAAAGAAATTAACATACCATTTAAATATTGTTGTATGATAATTTTTTATACGTTTCAGGAACCAGAGTATGAATTTAAGTGCCGTTGTAGTAATGTTTTAGTTAAAAAAATATGAACCATGTTTTTTTTTTAAAAATCCTTATTTATTAGCAATAAAAGAAACTTTTTACATAAGTAAATACGACATATATATATATACACGTTACGTTAAAAACCTTCGAACTTACGAAGAGACTGAATTAATGAGTGCGATATACGTAGCCTTAAGATTCGTTTTGAAACCAAACCAAAAGAATCAAAATGCCAGGTTCATCTAAATATTCCTATGTCAGCAAGTATTTCTAAGTTAATTACGAGTGACTTAGAAATGCTTGCTATTCTTCGCGACTATTCGTGTTAATTTAAAACGAATCGAGTCACGAACGATCTCCTAATGTATATTCATTAGTAGATTTGCTTTTATAATTCATACGTATTAATATTAACTATCAAACGCAAAGATAACTGTATAGAAGAGTATGAATCAGTGTTTATAGTGTCATTAATTATTATTAATAATCAAAATTCTTTTCAAAACACCTTACACCGATATACGTTACACTCTTTAACATTTATCTTTAACTTTTGATTCTAGCTATGTATTGCACATCTATATAAGATCAACGAACATTTAGTATTTTACAACAGCGTTTCCAAAGATAACTTGAAAATACTTTACACTTTTATCGTGAAACGCATTTAAATTATCTATGTCATTAATTACGTTTTTTTATTATTTGACTGAAATTTGCCCTTCTGTTTTCTACCTGCGTGGTAATTAACATTACTTTTAAAACTGTAGTCCATTTGCAACGTATAAACTACTTCTATTGTTTGTGTGCAAACGCCTTTGTAATGCATTGAAATTCTTTCTTTGATCAATTTGTTCGTTCAGTACATACATATGTGTGGTCGAACAAATAAATATGGATGCGATCAGTCTTTTTTTTATTACAAATTAACAGGGCAGTTACGTTCATCGCTACCGTTAGAACATTCTAAGAACCCGTTGCATATTCGAGATTTCGGCAAACATTCGCCTAGAGGACATCGGTGACCTTTGCAAGAAGCTATCGAGGATCGAATATCTTCTTTTGAAATCACGTACTCGATCCAAGGAAGGTAGTGATGTACCTTCGTGTAGACTCCAGGTCTTCCTGGTCTGGCACAACCATAGCCATTTGAAGTGATGCCTGAAGAGAAGAACCGTTTTGTTAATGCAGTTTATTGCTTAAGTAAGATAATATTGTAAGCTTATTCTAGTAATATCTCTTCTGTGATTTAAATAAATTAGCTGTTCTAAACTCTTTAATCACAGATGTAATTACAAAATTTGCTTTATTATAATTTCAAATTCTTATTTTGTTTTTCAAAAGAAAATTAAAGTAAATTAAAGGAGGCAAGTAATTAAATAGTATAACAGTGCAATGAAATATGAAATAAATGATAGTTAATAAGAACTACTATTTGAAGGGTCTACGTAAAAAAGAGAGAATGTTAATTTTAACGAATTTTAAGTTTAACATTTTTTCGTACATATGTTTTTCTGTGTGGTTTTTAACAATGGTTACGTCGCATTATAAATTAAGTTTTCTTGAATTTTACTATTATAAGAAATTGAGATATACAATATTGTTGGAATAGTTTTCATTGCTTTAGAGTTTAACATGTAAATCTTTATTTTTTAGGAAACGTTGAAACTCGACATTCCTCATTTTCCTCGTGAACCCTTCATTTGATAGCCTTGAAAGATTGATTCAAGTCATGTAAGAGTTCAATTGCATTAAATAGAAGTGTTTACCATGAAGAGTGTATTTGTTATCCGAACCCGAGCAAACCAAGGGTCCACCGCTATCTCCTAAACAAGCGTCTCTTCCGCCATCTTTCAATCCTGCGCAAAGCATTCCCGATGTAATCCTGTACAACGGAAGGAACAGAGTTTTCCTGCGACATTCTTCCGTCGATATCACCGGAAGTTGCACTTCTTGTAAGGTATCCGCTGTTCAACGAAATGTTGTTGTTTTAACCAATATAATTTTAAACGTCCATTCAACAATAACAATAATAATAATAATAATTATACTCACGGAATATTCTTCCAATTTCGAATAGTTGCCCCCAGCCGGTAACGGTGCACATAGTTCCACTCTTTGGCTCCGACTGAGGAAGGCACACCGGTCGCACATAGTCACTGAAAGTTACCGGCTCCTCGAGCCTAAGCATCGCTATGTCGTTTATGAATCCGTTATCAATGTAATCAGGATGCAGAGATATGTGATCTACACGTAACACTTGCTCGTACGGACTCGGAAAGCTTCCTCTGCGAGTTGCTCCGATTCTCGCGACCCAGTATTCGTCTTGGGCGCTGTAATATCCATTGAGTTATTCTATCAATTATTTTAGGTACTGTTAGAATTATGATCTGTAGAATATTTCACGGAAGTGATTTATTTTCAGACGTTTTTGTACATGAAATGTTTTTATTAATGGTAAATAATTTAAAATACTTCTGCAAACATTTATGCTAACTTTAAATTTTTTTACATTTTTTAGATTTGATTCGTATAACGCATTGTTATTGATGTACTCACTGATAAAAACAATGTGCTGCAGATAAAATCCATCTTTCATTGATGAGAGCTCCTCCGCATTGATAATCACCTTCTTTGTATAACGCTACTTGCCATGGCCAGCTTCCTGCAGAAGAGCTACCACCACCGACTATCCTGGAACGTCGCAAACCATTCGATCTGTTTCAATGTCTATATTTTAAAGCAGCATATTTATATATTTCATATTTTTAAAGCACAACGAGTCTGCTAAACGGCTGTGTACTTCTTGATAAGTCAGTTTTATTTTTAAACAGTTGATCACTGTACTTTTAAATTAAGTGCTTCTATTGTAGTTTCTATTCATTGTAAAAATATGAGTTATTTTATTGCTTTCTAGCACGTTATTGGTGTTTTCTTCCTTAATTAATTTTTAAAGTATCTGAATTTTTAATTTGCAAGTAAAACGTCTTCTAAACTAATAATTCTCAAACACGAATATTTTAATTGTTTTATTATGAAAAATAGAAAATTGCATTTCGAGTTACTCTCATATCCAACCTGAAATGCAGTTTAATGGAAAATTACTCTATTATCCTAAAATTCCATTGCCCAGTCACTTTGATGTCTCTATTAGAATACGGGGTGTCTCTGTTTATTATCAAAAGAAAAAAAGCGACAGCGATTTTCTAATATAATTGAACCTAACATAATGTTTCATAAAGTTCGCACTATGATTACTCATCTCGAGTAATAACCATCACGGTAATCTGAATTTAATGCAGATCGTTCGCCAACTTTTCTTGTACAGCCTGCATTATTGTTATTACAGGGGCGAATCGAGCGGAAGGCATTATCCTCGAGCGCATTTGTGTACAAATAGTTTTGCAAATGACCCGGTCGCCGTATAATTATGAGGAACTGGTTCAGCGTGTGTGTACCTGGCCTGCGACGGTGCCTGCGTTCTTATTCCGCACTCAAGGTTCTTGCACTTGACCCTGAGAATCTCGCCGCTCGGGCACTCGGATGGTTTGAAAGTCAGGAGCCTTTTGTCCAAAGGTTTCTCGTTGTACGACAGCGCATAGTATGATCTCGCGGACGTCGGATTCTCGTCCAACACCTTTTCGACGGTGTCGTAATCTCTGACAAATATACAAATATTATTGATCACATTATGTGATCAATTGTGATCATTTGCGATACACACAATGAATCAATGTGATCATTATGTGATGATATTGATTACATATCAGTGCTATGGATTATAGTTTTGTATTACGGGGAGCTGGTAAGTTGGCGAGCTTTTTCAACGGAATCATAAAAGTAGGGTACACGTATGTTCGTTATCGGCAGGAAATAAAACAAAAAATCGACGAATCTGATCGTATCGCATCGTATTATGAAAACGATTCGATGGCGTGAATGAAGTATCCTATTTTGCCCACCCTATTTCTCGCCAACTTAACGCTTTACCGACCGGGAACCTATTAATCGGCTTTTTGCATGCTTCCTTTGTAAATTTTATAACATGCACTGGGTTCTGTTAGAAGCTAGTTAGTAATTTTAGCAAAAACGCATCTCGAAAAAAAGTTACATTTCACACCGCAGTTAAAGGGTTAACCCTTTGCACTCGAATTTAATATGACTATGAGTTACCACCAACTCGGAATTTATTTTTTTATTCAATCAAAACAAAGCTTTTCCAATACGTTATTAGCATACTTAGCTGTAACGTTTCATGAGTATAATTAAAAAAAAAATGAAAATTCCACGGTAAAATTTGTGATGTCGCATACTCTGAGACGTACGAGTGCAAAGGGTTAAATATACGTGAAAGAAGAATCTCTCTGGTACTTACTGATAAGTGATCGCTTTGCATACTGCTCTGCCGAGGTCTTCGATGGTCCAAGCGGCTTGTCGTTCTTGCAGAAGATCGTCTATCCCGGTGAGACACAGCTTGCCCCATTTCCCGTTCTTTCTGATGTTCAAGTAACCCTTTTCGTTGTAATTATTGATCTCCTTTTTCAGATCGATCACCGGCGCACCCTCGTTGTTCTTCGCGTTCACGTGGATCGAATTCCCATGGGCTAGGACGTCTTTCGAGTTCGACGATATCTCTCTTCCAGAGACGTAAGTGGTCGAGGAGTTAGCTCGTTCACGATCCTTCGGATACATTTCGTCTTTGATTGCAGTCTCGGTCTTGTGGTTTATGATCTTTTCTAATTGAATGTGATCTCTGAAGGCGTGCACGGTGGACGACTCTGAAATCGAGGACTCTACCGCTTCCTGATCGTAAACGATGTCTACGTTGGTGGTGGATTCCGTCTGTGAAAAATGGTCTTCGTACGAGGGACGTTCATCTTTGGTCACGGTGGTCTCGGTAATGCGTCGATCTTGAAGAAAAGGATTCGTTTCATCGTAATTCAACATCGACTCGTCTTCTATCAACGCTGCACACTTTTTCTCGTCCTCTCCTCCAGGGCAGTCGGTGTAGCCATTGCAAACTTTACTTTGATCTATGCAGAATCGACTGTTCCCGCAAACGAATTGACCCTCTTTGCACCAATCTGGTAAGAAAGTGAAAAATAATGAGTCTGTAACGAGGGGAAGAAGAAAGCTCTTCGATTCGAGCCAACTTTTTTTCGTTGGACAATATTAAATAAAAATCAGTACGTTGATTCTGTTACATGCAATTTTATCTTAACGTTGAAGAAAGTATTTCTGCTTAAAACGTCTTTTATAGCCTATGCTATATCTGTCGTCACCTTGTGATTCTTATTCTATTTATGTACCTTATGTACCAAAGGGTTCCACACTCGTGCATATAAATAAATAAATAAATAAATAAATAACAGTGGTGCAGGTATTACCAGAGGTGTTAAAGTACTATAAATATAAATTGTTATAATTATTGAAGTAAAAATATGATAATTTTAATAAAACACAATGTTGTAAATTAAAGCTTTTTAAAGTAAGTTTCTAAATAACACACAAGCACTTGAATTTACGTTTACTAATTTTTATTTCACCCTTCATTCGAATCGCAATTCTATTATGGTTACGTTTTTATACACGTTGCACGTTAATCAACATCATTGATCGTTTCCGTTACATAACAGGGCAATCAATAAATACCACAGTCCGTTTCATCGGAATAATCCCAACAGTCAGCGACGCCGTCGCAGATCTTCTGATGCAAGAGCTGCGCTTTTAAAAAATCAGCACACGTGCAGTTCGCTTCGTCCTCTGAATTCGAGCATTCACCTAGCATGTTGCATCTGCCGCTGGAGGGCAAGCATTTTCCATCCCCGCATAGGAAACCGAAACAGCGGTCTGTGAAAACGAATGGCAGCTGATAAGAATTTTCAATCACGATTGGAATTTTAAATTTACAGTAACGGACAAAAGTTTAAGACCAAAGGGTCAAAGAAAATAAATTATTTAATTAATAAGAATTAACAGTATAAATAAAATTTGTATCCTATGGTAATCGATAAATAGTGTTCCACCATAATAACGATAAAAATGAATGGATAAACAATATTTGCGAAACATAAAATGATGTTTTACATTTTCCTGTCGTCTTAAACTTTTGTCCGCTATTGCACCCTTATTCCTTTCAGCCCAGTCCGTGGTAGGAAACGCGTTACAATTTTAACAAACAATTACCAGCTTCTAAATTTTCTTCCGTAGTGGATATCATCTTATCGGTACGATCCTCCATTTTGTTCAGTATCTTCGTAAATATCTCAACGCCGTCACGAGTCATCGTGAATCCGGCGCTCGAGTTCATCAGGGTCTCGTTCCCGGTGGCGATGTCCGCGATCTCCTTCAGTTTCTCGAAATCGGGCAACGGCCGTCGATCTTCCGGTTTCCCGTTCAATTTCACGCTGCTCGACGCGTGGGACTGTAACACCCCGGAAGTTGGCCTGGAATTATTCTTGCCCTTCACGGGCTCGCTGTCCGTGCCGATCTCCGCCAGCTGCTTCAGTTTCTCCAAGAGGAACCGATTCTCCTCGATGGCGGAGATTTTTCTGTCGGACGTCTGAGCGTTCGCGATCGTCAAAGATGTGGGCTCTTCCGTCCACGTTAGCAACCCTTTATCCAAAAACTGGTCCCTGAACGATCGATCTTCTTCCTTGCTTTCGTTAACGGGGGAAGACGGTTCAGGAAGAGTTACTTGCGAAACGGACGCACCCTCTTCGTGGGCTTCCGAGTGCATCACCGGAAGCGAGGTCGAATTGGTGATGGCGAGGCTCAGTACGATTGGGTTTCCTTGGAAGTTGGAGGACACCTTGGTGCTGATCGACGTCACGACTTCCACGATCTGCTCGATCTTACCGTGCCCTTTCATCGAGCTCTCTTCATCGTCCAGTGCAACCTGGTCCTCATAAGCGAACGAATCACGTTTGGTGGTGTTTCTCTCAGGACTGTGCACACCGAACAACTGTTCCAGCAGCACAGTGTCTTCAGAGGAACTCCGATTGCTGGCAACTTTCCCAGATTTCTCTCTGTCGATCTTAGGCCTCGGTCTCACGGGCCTTCCTACGCCAGTGTTGCTCTTGACGGGCGCTAGCGTGACTAAATTCTCCACCACGTAGGCCTTCAGGGTGTCGTTGTAAACCTTCTTTCTGGTGTCAACGGAACTGGATGGTCGACTGGTGGTCCCGTTGGAGAATCGAGCATCCTCCTCAAGTTTCGTCGATGGCCCATCTTCTGTAGAATTGGCCTCGTTTCCGGTTTCCCCGGGAGTGTGCTTCAGCGTGTCTATCTCGATGAAGGTGGAGTTCCTCGAGACGTTGGACGTCAGTCTTTCTGGCTGCGATTCTTTCTTCTCCTCGTTCCTCACGACCAGCTTGTCTATATTGTTGTGCAACGGATGTATTATCTCGGAGTATACTTCCGTCGTGCTTAATTTTAGAAGCTTGTCATCGTCTATTATACTCTCAGTATTCGATTCTGTTGATCCTTCCTCCGTGAACGTCTCGATTTTCGCATTTTTCACAGGATTACTCGCTGCAGCATCAATGTTCTGCTTGGGGACAGCTTCCGGTTCGATGATTTCCGTCAAATTTTCCGGAAACACCTTTACAGCCTCCTTCTCTTTGCTCTCGATCAAAGAGTTCAACTCTGTACTCGGTTTGCTGGTTTCGGTAGACCCTTCTTTTTCGTTCGCTATGCTGTCCGTCACAACGTTCATTTCCGGCTTCAACGAACCACTCTTATCGTTCTCCACGTGATCGACCACTGACGCGATCTTGTCCACGGGTATCGTGTGCCTGAACGGCTTCAGAGTGCCCGAGCTCTCGATCAAGCTCGGCCTCATTCCGGCCCCGTTCAGATCCGGCGTTTTGTAGCTGGTGTAGACAGGTTCCTGTCGATTTTTATCCACTTTTCTATCTTGCAACGCGTCGTTCTGATGTTTGCCCATGGCCTGGATACTCGAATACCTATTTCTTGGCTCCAAGTCGACGTCCACGTCCGGAACAGGCTCTGCTATTCCTACCCCCGACCCTTTCGTCGTCGACTCTTCGTTGATCTCCGTTTCAGTCGGTCTCAGGGTGTTCCAGACTGAGGTACTGGAGTTGATCGACGGTAAAAGATTGTCCGAGCTCTGCTTCTCCTTGACGGAACCTTCGTCTAACCTTTTTCTGTTCGTTTTCACAGGATCCACAGGATTTACGGTGTCGTCGTCGCTTTTGCTGAGAGGATCTTTCTGTCTGTTCTCTGTTATCGTATACGACACCTGTGAACTGGGCACCCTCCAACCAGTCTCGTTTTCTACTGTGAACGCAGGTGGTTTCGTGAAGGAAAACTCTGCTTTCTCTGGCTGAGAGGAGGTCCTGAGCTTGATGTCGTACGTTTCAGGCGGTAACTGGCCGGCTACCTCGATGTCTGGCCTCTTAGCTTCCAACTGAACCGGTGCAGTTTCAGTGAAGATCTGGCCGTCCTCCAACAAACCCGGGATTTTATTCTTGAATTTTCCGTTCACCCGGAAGTTCACCATTTCCTGGGGAACGATTCTGTCTCGGGGGAAGTTGGTGTCTCCCACGTCGAAAGTGCTCATTCCGGGAACGTCCATGTACAAATTCAGGATCTCAGGTGGTTCGTAGGCCTCCGTGGTGGTTGTCGTCGACGAAGGTGCCTTTTGTGAAACACTGTGCTGAGAGGTCTTCGTGATCGTGTCAGGAGTGGTGTCTTCAGGACTGGCGTTACTGTAATTCACTTTGTAGTTCGTTTTCGTTGTCTTCTCGGTGTTGCTTGGCAACAATTTCAACTCTGTATTAATGTAACCGGGTATAATAGGCCTCCATGGTGAGGTCTCGAAGTCTGGTTTCCGGAAGTCCTTGAAAAGGTCTTCCTTTTCTGGCTTGATAGTGGAACTCGTGGATGTAACGATTTTTTTGGCAGATTCCAATTCTGGAACGTTGGATGTCTCGTTGCGTACAGTTTGACTGATCTTCTCTGTCACCTCGTTGCTCCTTCGAGTGGTACTCTGAATCGTTTCCGTGGTCTCTTTCATGGTGGTCTGTCTGCTCGTGGTCTGCTCTTGAGGTAATGGTGCTTTGGTATTGTTTCTTGCGTCCGGTTGAACTTTAGCGGCTTCCTGAGTGGAATTCGTTTTGTTCTGCGAAGTGATGTTCATTTTCGAGGCTTTGTAGGTTCCTTGAATCGTTGGTATGTTACTGAAGTCGATCTCCGGCTCGGTGGACTCAATTTTCGTCGGTTTCGATTTTGCCTTCACGCTCGTGATCAAGGAACTGTTCCTGTTTGGCCGTAGAAGACCGTTTTTCGTAATCATTGCGTTCTTCTGTTGTGCTTGTTTTTGACTTCCTGGCACCTCCTGGTTTATTCCTAAACGAGTAGAAACATATGCCATAAAGATATGCAATACTTTTCAAAGCTAACTGGGATATAATAAAGCTGCGTGAACACTGTATTACATTGTTCAGAATTTTATTGTATACCATATTTTTTCAGTTTATTATTTATAGTAGAAATATGTGTGCGTAGTAATCAATTAAAGAAATACATATTTCATTCCCATGGTTCCCATGGTCCACGATAAATATGAACTTTTTTATCTCAACTATCAGAGGGAGGGATTTTTTCAATTTTTTCAAGTCCTTAAGCCAATGAAACAATACTAATGTAATCATTAAATTCTTTTTATTATTTAGTTAGATTTTTCCTATTAACCCTTTGCACTCCTTTGACATTTTTAAAGTGCCATTTTAAATACAGTGGCGGACAAAAGTTTAACACCAAAGAGTCAATGAAATTAAATAAATATAAGTTACAACAAAGCTTCAGAGCTACGTTTACTATAATTAATAAAAAAAATAAGTACTACTCAAGGAATTGTCCTGTGAAGTAAATTTCAAATAAAATGCCTAAGATACTAGGGAGTTATTGGCAACAAAATTGAAAACTAATTCGAAGTGCAAAGGGTTAAAATGAAACTGAACACGGGAATACTATGTGTTATTAGATAATACAGTTAAAAAACAAATTTGTCATTTCCAAAACAATTCTTTTGTTATATAGCATATACGTGGCTTAAGGTATATTCAGGCATAGCTTTCGTATAGCTAAAAAATGTCTTGATGTTCCTTGGATAATAGTCCAAGCGGTGAATTGAAGATCGTTTAATTACGATACTGCTATTTTATCATGATCGATCGCTGTTTCCAGCGGATTCTCACTTTTTACTGATACGCTGGTGAGGTCCAGTTCCATGTCCTTGAACAAGGAGGACGACGAGTACGTCTCTTTCGCGATAATGTCTTCGATCGTGTCCTCGACGTTTGTAATCGACCGTGGTATCTTTCTTCTGTCCAGATATATCCTGAAGAACACCTTCAGTACGCCGCTTTCGAATTTGTCTATGATCGACTGCTTGTAAGCAGCGCTCAAAACGCTTCTTCTGAACAGCAACTCGAACTGAAACCCATAATTAATTTGTAAGATCATCAAAATTTCTACGTTTCGACAATAAGTTTCACAATTTTCGATTAATCTAAAATTTACCGTTTTTTAAATGACGTTTTTAACACTAGATTTACGGACGTTTCTTTTATATCTATTTCCGATATACGTATAGGGTAAGGTTGCACAAGTCTTACTCCTTAAGGAAAAATCCGTATAAAACTTAGGATTTATCAAATAAATAGAAATTAAACATATTATTCAAAACTTGCGTTAACATTGTTGTTATTTATTATAACGAAATTGGTGGAATGTCTGATTGACTCACATGTATAGTTGCTTGTGGTTTTATGGAATAAGGTATACATAAAACCGAACTTGAAATTGCAGAACTGAGGGGGACAAAATTTAGGTGTATTTGTATCGGTCCGTCGATAAAAGTTAGCAACAAATTGCGAGGAATAATAGTAGTTGTTTTTGCAAATTTTACTCATAAAGTTTGAAACCCGTCAAAATGTTAAATCACGTTTTCCAGATTAGTTTTTCCACTTAGATTAAGTGTTTTACGATCGTACTTACTATATTTTTGTATTTTCGTTCCTTCTCGCGGAACACCATGCTGGTGTTTAATTTTAACATGGGATTGTATTTCTCCCCTTTGGACACTCTGAAGGTGCAGGAGAACCCAACGATTGCTGAAAATGTTGCAACGACGGTTATTAATATTCCAGAAATCGGTTTCGCGTCGAAAGGTTTTATTATACTATAAATTTACATTTAATTATGAATTTATATTCTATCATTCTGTTACACTCAATATACTATTTATAAAAGAAAATTATCATACAAAGGTGTCAAAAGAAAATGTTAAAGCAAACAACAATAGAAAATGATTTTTTGGTTTTATGGAATTCAAAAACAATTTAAATTTTCAACATTTTATGAAAATAGAATTAATCGTTGGTAAATATAGCTTCATTCGAACGATTGATTAAAATATGCTAATTAGTGGAATTAAAATTAGCGATCAATATTCATTGCAACAAAACAGACAGCTTAATAAATACACATTTATACTTCGTATTTATTGTACGTTATGTTATGTTGATTACATTGATTCTTAATGCTTACCGTTTTTCGAATCTGTTCGAAGGGCTGAAACAGAATCAATTTTTCATAAATATCCTTTAATTGATAAGAAGTGTTACAGTGTTATAAGACAGGAACGAACCTCCCATCCATAACGCGAGTCCTGCAATCGCGAAGACTGCAATTAATACTAGCATGGCGGAGACAATTAACATCGCACTGCCTACTTTCCATGTAGTGCTACCTCTCTGTTTCTTCGTTTGTTGCGGTGTAACTCTGGACCATGTCGAGCGTGGTGGTAAGTAATAATCGTTCTGTAATTAAAAAAAAAAAAAAAATCAGTGCATATTTTACGTGAATTTATTTTATTTCTGAAATTTTTCTAAAATAACTTTTATCCACCGCATTGTTTACATTTTTTAATTTAAACATACTTCTCTACTAATATGTGGAACATTTTATAAAGAACATCCTCATCAATTTGTTTAATTATTCTATATAATTTTCCAATTTTCATTTGTTTACGTGAATTTATTTTAATCCTGACATTTTTCTAAAATAATTTTTATCTACCGCATTATTTACATTTTTTAATTTAAACATACTTCTCTACTAATATGTAGAACATTTTATAAAGAACATCCTCATCAGTTTGTTTAATTATTCTATATAATTTTCCAATTTTCATTTGTTTACGTGAATTTATTTTAATCCTGACATTTTTCTAAAATAACTTTTATCTACCGCATTATTTACATTTTTTAAGGGTAATAAACAGCATAATAAATTATTTTTTAATTTAAACACACTTCTCTACTATTATGTGGAACATTTTATAAAGAACATCCTCATCAGTTTGTTTAATTATTCCATACCAGTTTCCAATTTTCATTTATTACACACTTACGGTTCTGTTCCATTTACGACTAATAATTTCTACCCGTTACATCATTGTAACCTTCCAATCAATTACGCTGACGAGTTACGAGAAAAAGGAATGTTTGTTCGCTACGCGGAGCTGGGAATTTCTTCGCCTTAATATTTATCGACCAACTAACCGCCGCTATTCGACGATTCAATAATCGGAACGCGCAATAAATTTAGCCAGGTGTACAGTAATACCGGTAACGGTACCGGCGCCGGGAAGGAATGCTTGAAAAGAGAGAGAAAAAAAGAAATGAAAGAAAAGGATGTTTCCAAAGTCAAGCACGGCAGGTGGGATCATACAGAGGAGCTTACTTAGTGTATCACTCGGTTCAGCGGTCCATGCGGACTGTAACTGTTGGAATGACTGTACAGTCGGACACAAAATTGTGCAGGGTGTAAAAAAAACACTATTTATTTCATAAATAACTAGTGTAGTAATTTAAATAACTATATATTACACCCTCTATGTGATGTAAAACAGCGTGGGCAAGAAGCCGCAAAATATTGACGTTGATTGATTTTTTCAAGATTCAAAAATTGAAAATCTTGTTTTCACTCCATCGCATTTTTCTATCGCATTTCGTTCTTTAACGCTTAGCTGACTGAATCGGGAGATCCCTCATTTTTTCTTCAACAAAGCGGTTATTAGTTGGTTTTGATGACTGTCCGTGCTTCAGAAAAAATCTTTTTATATGGTAGCTGTCTGTACTGTAGGAATCCGATCGAGTGGATGCGAGTTTAGGAAAGGCTGAAGAGTGCTTGAGTTGAGCGATAGTCGTGCGAACGTAGAATGTTTGGACTCGAGTGTTATTAAATAAAATAAACTTTAATTGAAAATACTTTAATTTTTTGTTATATAGCACGAAGAAGGTGCAACTCTAGCTTTGTCATGAGAGACTGACAAACGCAGTGGTCGAAATTCCTACGACCCCGTCCGGGTCCTTTAACTCTTCTGTTCTGTATTTTAACGTGTATTATAACGTAATAAAATAGAGCCGTTTTAATTATGGTGTTTCCTTCGAGGGTTTCCGCCACATATCTCATGAAAAAAAAAACTAAAATTATTTGTTAAAACGTCAATAAATTAGCATGCGACCTGAAAGTTACACGAGTCCATAAAGGGTTAAACTTTTGTCCGCTACTGTAACTAAGTATCTAGACTTTTGCGGGCGACTGTACGCGTGTGATGGCACACATAATCGAAGCCAAGAAAAACATCAAGCTTGGAGGCCCGGTAAGTGGACCAGCTCGGCGTTATTATTGCTAAAACCTGAAAAATGGAAAAACGTAGCCGCGGAATGGAATATGTTGTAACGTTTGTCACGGTCCGTTGCCGTTCAGATTTATCACAGAGACCATGCGTGAAATCACCGCGAATCGATGTTCGATGCTTGGAAAAGGAAAAAAAAGAAAACAACGTTCCACGATTACTCGTCGAGGTCGTTTACAGGACGATAAAGAAGATTATTCGAGCAGATTAAACCAGTCGTTAGTATACGTACAGTGTTGTTCGGTTGAACGGCTTTTAGATCGAACAAAGCATGGGAATTCTTTAAGAAATTAAACGCTAACTATTAGGTGTACAAGTTGATTTTAATCCTTTTTTTTGGCAGGTTTAGAGTTTATTTAACACTAGAACTACCGCAGCAGTCAAAATGACTGGTTGATGATTACTTATAGCAACCTTATAAATTTACTGTGGTAAAGCTTCCAAAATTTCCTATGATTTTTCGTAGAAGGTATAAATAAAGATTTATTTCTTATGTATTCCGTATTTTTTCATGTAATTTCCAATGTGATCTCTTCCGTGCAAATAAGTACGCTTTGATTGTCGGTAGTTCTAGTGTTAAATTTTTTTGCCCAGAGATTAGCGGATGAAGCAATCTCCCTCACATTCTATAACCTTTGCCCATCTTTCGGACAACCAGGATACCCGATTTGAAGAAACTGTTTTATTTCGATCAACTCATCTAAAAGTGATTGCAATTTTTAGCCTGGATATCGAAATTTCCTTTCCGGAACCTTCGGTATCGGTGTTTGCAGGTAGAATTAGATACAGCATTCTCACTAAGAGCATCACGGATCGATTCTGCAGCTTTAACGGCGTTTCTTTTTTAACTGAAGCGCGAACAGCACACAATGACGAATGTGCTGCACACCATCGCTTAACACTATTCCTACCGACACTTCACGTATACCTATTCCTACCGCGACATTCCCATGTAAGAAAGACTACAAATTTTGCTCAGAAAGTGAACAATAAAAAAAAGAAGTGTATATTGAAAAATGTATTATACGTATATTTGAGGAAAAGTCTAAAGTTTAAACGCGATTCAATTCTGTTGTATATATAAAATTCTAATCACAATTTAAAAACAGTCATTTGACCGGTCATGATAGGAATAATGTTAAACTGTTATTTACCCAGGTCACGTTGACCAAATCAAGCAGTTTTCTAATGTTTTTGAAAGCTAAATGTCCACACTATAAGACTTCAAAAATACCGTTACAATATTCAAATTGTAAATAGCCATTGTCATAATCGAAAGATGAAAGGCTAAAATTAACACATAATAGTACACCTAATAGTTATAAATAAAAAGTTTACACTGAATCAAGCATAAATTACGTGATGTCTCATTTTTTTTTAAAAGAATAGATTTGCACCATTTTTTAGATAAACGGTCCGTACAACAACCAACTTGCTGGTGCATGTTAAACGACACACAGGATATTTACAAGACAAAGAATTAGCGGGAGAGAAGCGGTGGAAACGGCTTGGAGGAGCGCGAGTTCATAATGGTCCGTTCTTTATGGTGTCCCTTGATTTATCGCGGGCTATCTTTTCTCATTAGCATCACAGAACAAGGGAGAAATGAGAAAAATTAGGAGGACAAGAGGAGGCTCGGTTGCGTGGCCGGGATTCTTTATTCGTTTCGACCATGCGAGATTCAATTTACCATATAAAGCCTACGCGGTTTTCATCTTGTAAATTTATCCACGTTCCCTTTGACTCCCTTTGTCCTCGTTTACTCTCCCTTTCTTAGCCGCAGCTATCTTTTCTATTGTTTGATCTGCTTTAAGCGAGCGCGTGTAGTATCCTTGAGCACGGGATGCATGCAATTAGGATGAAACGGGGGGTAAGCGGTTCGAAGCTTGAAATTCATTCGATTGAAATAATAAAATGGAATTTAACAGGAATATAAAATACGTATTCGAAAGCATTGCAAATGTTTGGAGTACTTATTGTTGGATTTTGACGTGGTCAGGGACAATATTTTTAGTTTCAATGGAGAAATGAAAGCCTTTTAGATTTTAATACTTAATAACAACAATAACATGGATTTAATTAATAATTACAATAACTTTTATCCTGATTTTATGCAATTTTAATTTTACTTTCGTTTTGTCTTTCTTACTTTCTCTCTCAGATCTCAATAACGAATCGACGATCATACCATACACAGCAATCATTCAGAACACACTCATTCTTACCAACATACTTTCGTACACCACATTCATACCAACCATTCGCATTAATTGTTCTCAACACTTATATCGACGATCCGTACATTCACCTACGTCATACCCGGTATGACTGGACGTTGGTCATGACGCATTTATACGCCATAACCGTTGAACGGGTTAACGAATCGTTGGACGCTTTTTCACCTGTGTCGCCCCGCACAGGCGAGAGCTGCAAGAAAAATCTGTTGGCCTGCACTTAGGCCACGTTACCGAGCATGTCCAACTACGTGGATCACAAAGCGTGGTAACAGCTAGGCCTGTTCTCGAAAAGGCCATTAGCTTCACCGGCCGCGAAACTGCGTTGCCTACAATAAGGCGCCATCGAACGCAATAATCCGTCCCCCCGGAAGTTACACCAGTCGCCATCCCCCTTTACACTTTTATATGCGTGTGTCTGCGTGTGTGTGTGTGTGTGTGTTTATAACTTTTGCGAAACTCTCAGCCAGGAACGTACACGTTCAATTAAGGCGTCATTCGTAGACCAGAACCGCGGCATCCTTTCACGCCTGATGGAACTGTTGAGTTTCCGGAATTCGTTTCGACGATACCCCTTTCAGCTTCGCTCTCGACGTTCCTGTCCACGGCCATTCTCGCGGCATGATTAATGACACGCGCTGTTGTCGTCGTGCACCGGCCGTGAACCGACAAGGGAAGGACACGAATTGTATGACTTCGATTTTAACGTGTTTTTGCTGAACGATTGAAATAAAAAGTTTACACTGAATCGAGCATAAATTACGTGATATCTCATTTTTTTTTTAAAAAGAATAGATTTGCACCACTTTCTAGATAAACGGTCCATATTAACCCTCTGTGGGCCCGTGTAACTTTCAAGTCACATGCTAATTTATTGATATTTTAACAAATAATTTTAGTTTTTTTCATGAGACGGCGTATACATATTAATTTTATAATGTTCTGTAATGTAAAATTGTTTAAACTGGAAAATTTTTTTTTCATTTGCACATATAGGATTGTAATTGTTGATTTTCCGTTCCATCAATCTTTTTATATTTAAAACAGAAATTCGGCCCATAAAGGGTTAACAACCAACTTGCTGTTGCATGTTGTAGAATGATTCGTTTTGGTGTACAGCGGCTCCAAAATGTATTCGTACACTGTATCACAAATAAATTCGTTTAACCCTTTCGCTACGGCCGGTGATTATAACAGAAGTATTTGATAAAACTTTGTGGATGTGTAGATCGTAATAGTAGTACACGTGTGAATTAATCTCTTCTTTTCATCTGAATGCAATTTTAAACATGAAACCAGTATTACTCTTCGACTGATTATTCGCTATCTATGTTTATTACTTTGATTTCACGTAGAAAATACCCAAGCGCAATTTCTGCTCGTCGAAAGGAAGGTAACGAGAGAACAACCATCGTTCTCTTCGTTATTGCTTCGGTTACCGTGGCTGGCGCGCGAAATACAGAGGATCAGGAAGAGGAACCAACCGAAAGCCGATCCCATACATCATTCTGCTTATCATCGGATCACTGCGGCACCTTTAAATCATCGTGGCTCGAATGTCATAAATCATGGAACCGATGGATCCTGATAAATCGAATGGACCCCCGTCCATAGGTGTGCGGTGGTTCCATTTAACAATAACGGTATTCATAATTGGCACGTTTTTCCATCCAGGTTCAAAGTATACTCAGACATGCACCCTTTCGTCCGTAAATCAGCGGACAATTGTAAATTTTAAGCGAAACACGGGAGAACTAGATAAAATTAATTAACAGTAGCCTTATGGGACTTGTCAATTTGACAGATTTTAGTCTTCATGAGCGAAATTTGCAAACATAATTACTATTGCTCCTAGAAATTTTTGCTAACTTTTATCAATGGACTGATAAAAGTATACCTTCATCTATTTTTCTCTCAGCTTTAAAGTTTCAAATTCTGTATGATGCATACCTATTTGTTAGTGTATATATATATATACATGCACAAGAAATGTCCGTAAATCTAGTGTTAAAGTATGTATTAGGTGTGCAAATTAATTCGATGCCTTTTTCTACAAATTCGTGTAAAATGGTCGATCGGCATGCGAAAGATCGAAGCAAAAACCACCTTTCGACCAACGTTTATCACTTTCTTTTCTACGTTGCACAATAAAGCTGTACGATCCACTACCCGCAAACTTATACAATTTTACGGAAAATTCGCTCGATACGCAAGATGGCCGGATACTTCTGGGACCGACTGTACATCTTTCAGTTTGGCCCAGCGCGACAGTTTCGCTTTTGTTTAATGAAGCTGTACCTACACGCGGTAAAGAGGCGCGCAAAGCCCAACGTGGAAAGAAAAGGGACGAGAGGAGAGGTGCATTGGTACAGGTGCAGCAGCATGCACGCAGGTGCGTGGACCATGACCTGGGCGGAGTCGTTTCGCGGCCTTCGAAGGGGCTGCGCGGAGAAAACCGCGAAGAGAGAAGATGCGACCGCGGGTGCAAAGATCTCTCAAGGTCGTCACCGTTCCTCTCGTCCTTGTCTCGCTTAATGAGGCTCCTTAGAACCGTGTACGTACCTACGTGCTGGGACTGGGGATGCAATCGAACAGGATTTCAGTCTATTGGAAATGGGGTTTTAACCCTTTCGCTACGAATGGGTTCCCCGTCGCGGTACTCCTACTGAACGGGCTGTTGCAGCGCACCGTGACAAAACTGCACGGTTCATTACAATTTGAGCTTGCTTTGATGGTGTTTTCGAAAAAAAAAAAACTGGACTAAGGTCACCATCGGGGGGAGTACTGAAAGTGTTCTTTCAGAGTTCCCGGTGCTCCCCCATTTTGCTGAGGTAGACCATCGTGGAGGTTTTAGCAGGTGAAAAACCTGCATAACCTCGTCATCCCCTCCCCCCAGAGTGGCGGGGTATCTTTTGAAGATTTCCTCCACGTTAAAAAAACAAAGAAAAAGGACTAAACTCACCATCAACCCCACCCACAGAAAAATCTATAAAAACTGGGTAAAACAGCTGAGGACATTTCTTGCAGTTGCAGTGACCACCACTCGGTCAAGTTATATTTGTTAATGTCGCGGTACCCCGTTCAATGGTGTCACTCCAGCGGAAGCCGTAACGAAAGGGTTAAGAAAGAGATACTGCATGCAAAACTGCATGTGCAAACTTAATACAAACGCTAAAAAATCATACGTTGCGCTATCATTTTGTCGCGTACCGTGCGTGTAGTAAAGTACCGGCACGTTTAGCGTTAAAAAAAGACGGATTGAGATAAGTTGAGTATAAAATTTAGAAAAAAAGAGAACGACATCGACGTCATTTCAGTAAATGGCTTCAAATTCCAGTTAAACTACACGTATTATGGACGCATCTGGTCGCGGTGCACCGAGTGGCGCCTGTACCAGTTAAATGTATCGCATCGTGTAAGCACTCGTACGTTCCCCCTTTACATGCCGGCAAGTTGATCTTCGACAAAGAGGAAAAGTAAAGAGAGGGGACGGCAAAAAGTGGACCGATCGAGCGTTGGCATTTTTCTGTCGTGGTACTCGCTCGAAATCCCATTACAGACCCCGGGGATAAATATAGACGCGGCGAGTTAGCGAACGGCTGTTAAAAATAGCAGATTTCCTTTCTCGAATCAAGAAATACACCCGTGTTATTATCGGAAAGCTTGAAACCACTCTCCGTTTCGTATCCGCTGTCAAATTTACGGCTAATTCTCTTGTCGATTCGAGATTAACAATGCAAGGTGGAGAGTTCGTCGAACTTGCGAGTCGAACAATTTTTTAACATTGGAACTATTAAAATAATAAAAATGAAAATTTTTGTGATTCTTCGTAGAAGCTTTGCTGCAATTTTAGCAAATTGCTATAATTTTTCTGTAAAAAACGTAAATAAAGATCGGTTCAACATAATTTTTACGTGGATGTTATTATCCTTCAGGAAATATATTTAAATACTGAGTTTTCTTTTTCTTTTAGAAAGTATGTTATTAATACGAAATTCATTTTATTCGTATCTCTGATTATTAATATTATTTAATATGATATTATAATATTATTTAATATTTTATTCAATATATTCAATATATTATATTATATATTCAATAATGTGTATGTTATTGCCTTATATTAAATTATTAATACCTAAGTAATATTGCAAAAATAAATATCTACAGCAATTAATTTTGGATTGCTTATTGCTGCAAAAAGTTGCACAAGAATTTGGAACTATATCTGATTAATTTCATACGCCGATATTAAAGAAAAACGATCTTTATTAGTTTGTTGTTCAAAGAAGTCTGCGGAACATCCTGAAGAATAAAAGTTATCCTCGATTGTATACCAGAAACGTTGTCCGACCGGATACAGCTCCGCCGAAACAGGAGACCGGAAGTACGCGTGTAATCCTCGAATGCTGGGAACGATTCAAAATTTGCATCTACGTGCTTTCATCGTGGATCACGTAGGGCATTCAGCGTTTAATGAAGGATTTTTTAGCAGATTCGCCCTTCGTTTGCTATCATTTGTGAGTCATTGTACATTTGCACATTTTTATGGAAACGTTAAACGAAATATTAGACAATTTGTTTTACATTAACACATTTGCTACCACTGATGTGAATTCACGTCAATAATAATTCAGCACGATAGTGATAAGTGTTCTATTGTCTATCTGTAATGCAAGTATACTAATTATAAAAATCTTTTTATTTTAAACAACACATTATTGCAACATTGATGTTTCAAACCAATTTTTATCATTTTTATCCTTGCTTTAACGATACAAGTTTATGGAAACCAGTTTCAGAATTTGATTATTTTCTCAGTGTTAGAAACGGAAAAAATTTGCTGGTCGCGAATATGTTAATAACGATAATAATAACGTTAATAAATTATTATAACTTATAAATTATAAATTATTATAATTTAATAATTATTATTAAATTATTATAACGAATGTATCTTTGATGGACAGCCCTTTAACGTTTAAACTTTACTACAAGTATTTAAATATCTGCTAGCAGCAATATCGTAAAAAATTTACATTTTACTTAAAAGAATGTAAATAACAAATTGCAAAGAAATATCTTTTTATTTAACGATCTCACAAAGGAACAGGTGCGCTTCTATGGGGGCCGTGAAAAAGAGTGCACGCGTTACTTGTTTTTACACATGCTTCATTCACTCTTGCTGCACCTTTCAGAATGTCGTAAGTCTTGATTTCATTGAGGAAGAAAGTGAACTGTTGTATGCCTGTTGTTTCAGTTTACTACGTTCCATTTGTCGACAGCTGTGCGGGTAATTACTGAAATCTCCTCGTTACCGCGAGCAGAACGTATCACACGACGACAATTTTTCTTTGCAATTAGTTCGTGTCTAATCGTTAGCAGATTTAGACGTTTCGTGTAAACTGGAGCTGTAACGCTTTCAATGTAATCCATTTGAAGTGAACACCCTGTATTAGGGAACCTCGAAATGTTTCAAACGCTTAGGGCCTTTAAAAGTCTTAGTTAGGCAGTGACGATGAGCAATGCATATGTAGAAACTTCAAAAATAATTACTGCAGTGGTGTCAAAGCTTTTTACATTTCTCTCCTTATATTAAAAAAAAAAAATATGTAATTTCCACATCAAAAAAATATTATCCACCAAACCCTCTCAATTATGAAAAATGTAAGTATACGAAAATAGTACTGAATGCACGTAATATCAAAAAATGTATAAAATAACTGAAGCACGGTACACGGTATATTATACATGTAGAAGATGAGACAGATTTTTATTTAATTATAAAAATTCGAATTTGCATAAAATTCTGCAGTCTAGTTATGAGAAACAACCAATTAATACTTGTTAAATTACAGTACTTTATCGTAACCTGACCATCAAATTGACTAGTAAATTGGCCAGTTTTCAACCTTACAAACGATACCCTTCGTGATTCAATCAACCGGCTAGCTATTTTCACAAGTCTCGAACCGTTAGCTCAGCACTGACGTAACGACAGCATAATAAGTGTGCTACCCAATACATGTTAAGTAAGACACCGTGTATATGTGTCTCTCTCTTGACCTCAACGGTTCGAGTCTAATGGAACATAAAGGAAGAATAAAGATTGTGCCAGATAAAATGGTATCACGTTTATCGTGACGGTACTGTTAGGGAGGACTCATAACTGCACTGACGATGTCTATGCAAATTCATTTTTTTATAGACGTAGCGAAGGAAGTGTAACCGAAGTAGAGATTCGTTTCACTTTTTAAATATTTTGTATATTTATCGTACATTTATTTATGCTTTTTATATTTGTTTTATGTCTACTTATATTTTGGATATTCGTTCCATATTTATGTATATTTTGGACACGCCTTGGATATTTATTTATATTTTAGGTATTTTGAATATTCATTCCATATTTATTTATGTTATAGACACTTCTTGGATGTTTATTTATATTTTCGGTATTTTGAATATTTATTTGCAATGTGTATTTATGCTTTACTTATGTTTCACCGTAAACAAATCGCAGAAATAAACACAATTTTATCTTCTAAATACTATAACGTCCACTATAATTAGAATATTTTTTATATTTTTATATACTATGCATTCCATACTTTTTTTTGTATAGTTCAATTTCCTATAAATGCATAAAAGTTCGCTGTTTAATTATTACTTTTTCCAAACCCGTCTAATTTTGTCTACAAACTAATTACTGTCCACTGAAATGTTCCAAACACGTTTGGCGATCTACTAATTCCGATAATCGAGGTTCTGCACGCACAAACTTTCGTTAGAAATTATAATTCCTTTTTTATTGCGCGAATCACCCTATAACGTAGAGCACGAACAACTTTTGTCCCTCGTTGTACATGTGCATCGTCCAGATACGATATGCAGAGTCGCAGACTCATAATCCCGGGTCCGTTGAACCTAACTGTCTACCATTATGGTTGATCGTGGTTAGACAAAAAGGAAGGTCACTCGCAGCCTTCGTATTTTCTGCCTCGACTCGCCCGCCGGCTCATTAACGAACAGGTCTAATTATACGCCGCCATGCCAGGCTAGCCAATCCGTGAAACAATATTATCGAGGTATCGACCAAGGCCTGGAACCGGCTAATCAAGGACGGTTCGTGTAATTGAATCATCTTCTGAATTTATTTGCGTTGTTTCGTACCTATCGCTTCGATGCATAATGGACGGTAACGCTTGGTGGTTTCGTTTATCTATGTATACGTTACTTGAAACGTACGAAAAGGCGGTATTCTGTATAAAACCCGATGTTTTCAGGCAATCTATGAAATATGAGAATTATTAGGCATTGTATATACCTAATACCTAAGCATTCTATAGAATGACAAATGCTATTTAAGCAAAGTATGAAAAAAGGTCCTGATAAGGCTGTTATGTAAATGACGTGCATTTCTCAAAAATACAAATGTTATTCTGAAAAAATAACGGGTGTGCCATTATTTGAAATACGTAGAGAAAAATGAAAGTTGTAGAAAACAAAATTTATGCCTTTCTTATTAAGGGAAACAAAATTAAGAAATTTTGCCGGTAACATATACCTATAAAAAGACATGTCCTGCCTGACTGACCAATTCATCATCACAGAGCCTAAATTACTGAAGCTAGAAACATGAAATTTGGAAAATGGGTTCCTTTTATGGCATAGGCATCCATAACGGAAGAATTTTTGATGTTTCACCTTTAATCGTGGAATCGTTTGCTTGGCACCGCAGCTGAGGAGATCGAAATAACTACACATGCAACGTGGAAGCATGATTCTCGTTCAAGATCGTGTAGAGCAAGATCAAGATCAAGATCGCAACCTCGTAGCTACACGACCAATGCCAATCCCGTAATCGATGCCAATTTTTGTACTCGAGGCTGCTCACGTTCCTTTCGAACGAATTCGCATGAAAAATTGGCAATCGTTCGGGTGTGGGTGTCTTCCATGATCGTTTCCTTTTTTACACGCCCAGAAATATTATTAGTTGAACGGTAGCATTTTGATTGGGACGCATATGCATATTAAACTTGCGTCCAAGGGCAAGGTTGAAAACTGTACGTGCACTTATTGATAATACAATAGAACGTCCGGTGTATTAATTAATTAGAGAGGCAAAGGTGTTCAAATAAAAGGATTTTTGAACAACAGAATGATTACTTCGTCGTAGACTAAACTTTATTTATTGTTATTTATTTACTTTATTTATTTATTATTTTATTCTTTAAATGGTGATTTAAATGATATTATTAATAATTTTTACAATGTAACTGCAACTATTTTCAAAATTATTCTTTTAAGGAGTATTTAAGAAATTGTTTGAATAAATTTTGATTCAAACAAAAAGGAAGGAATAAAATAAGGAAATAATCTAAAGAAAGATCATTTGTTTGTTTAAATAAACATAAGTGATTTGACAAAGTGTTATTTGATTCGTTATATAGGATTTGTTATATAGCTTTAATGATCATTTTTCAAATAATTTACTTACGAATAATTTAATTTCACTTAATTTGTAATTATAATAATTTAATTTCAAACGGTTGGAATGAAGCCAGCAAATTGTAATCACGTGATTTGCTGCTCGAGTGAAATTACATTGGATTCACTGATTTATGTGTTTACGATTACGAATGTTGCGGGACCTTCTGAGACAGCTGTTCTACTTGACATAATTGTATAATGTTAAGGTTTCTGAAAGTAAATTATCCAAGATTGTTCTGTAATGAGCAATTATTACGTATGGGTGTTGGAAAATTTTTCAGTAATCTATTCGTGGTCATCTCGAGCTGGATTTGAGCGAAATTTATTTCAAATTATAATTTAAAAGCAATTATTTCAATTAACACCAACCATTATTTGATAAATAATGCATTATAATTATCGTTACGTTCTTTATTCGATCAATTAAATAACCAAAAGAATTAATTACTCGAAAAAATAACATTCGTTCCTTCATCAAAAATTTCTTTTTGAAATAACACTGAAAATAAATGTTGAATAAATATTAATGATCGTAGCAAACGTTTAATAAAACAGGTAATAAACAATAATAATTTAGAATTTGACGCTACATATTAAAAAAAAACACAGTTATTTATATGAAAAATCAAATAACACACAGCAATAGGAAGTGACGAGTAAATTTCTTTCATGAAGCGACGAACAAATCGTCAAACTATTATATAACCATAGAAATCATAAAAATATCATAGATTTCAAAAATACGTAATTTCTAGCATAACGTTAAAAGTTATGTTTCTCAGAACAGTCAGGTTTGTCTCGAGCACAATACTATACCGTTAAGTAATTAAGTTTCCAAGCAAACAATTTTCCAACGAAACGGATCAGATAAACGTACGTTCAAATTGTTTCCCGCGCATCAGATCTGAACCGTAGATTTTCCCGAATTATTCATTAAGCAACCAAGCGAAACGAAAGATTCCGATGCACCCATGGATACGAGTAGTTCATTACCTCGTGTTTAACGCGTCTCAATTTACTATACTTTTATAAAACGCTAGCTGTTGCCCGTGAGGAAGTACTTTGATTTCAATTTCAACTATTTTCAAGAGACGTCCAATTTTTCAGGCCCCTAACTTCAGTTTTAATTATACAATTAAGTATTCACTAATTTTTATAGTGCTTGCTTCAAAATCGGTAAATTTTCAAACAAGCTTTCATCCCTTATTTTACCCCCTTGGGTAAAAAGTTTCATCCTAATTTAGAACGTGCCAAGATGAATTTCAAACGACAACTTGTACCTTAATGACCTCAAAAAACGGTCGATAATTTTATGTGACCACAGGGGGTGTTAACCCTCTCGTCCCGAAATATAAATATTGATGCAATGATAATCAAAGTAACCCTCCTATCATGTTAGATCGATCGTAAATAACTCGTTTTCACGCATACATAATTTTCACAATCGTGCCGGTACATATGTGTATCGTTCGGAACGAAAGGGTTGAATAATTCGTAGCACGCTGCAGGTTACGGTGGAACGTCTTCCAGATGGTCGTTCCACTTATCGATAAAGCCTAGTGACGTAACGCTTGAGGAACGCGCGTAGTGTTACGGAACCCATAAGGAACCTGTCCAAGAATTTCCCCAGAAAACGTTGAAAGAATTCGGGCGATGAACCTGGTTATCCAACCTTGACGGATTTTCCTCATTGATTTTACAGGTGCTGCCTCAGACACACAGGTAGAAGATAAGATTGTATTGGTTATCGGTAGACGACTATCGCACCTTTTTATGTAAATTTACAGTTTAGGAAAAACACGAATAAAAAGGTGGAGTCCACATAGAGTTCTACTTCAATTTCGAAATACTTTAATTGGTATTTTTCCACTCTGAATATTTTTTATCTATTGTTTGTGTATCATGCGCGTTCTCTAATTTTTTGAACGCTTAATATTTCTCTTAAATACCTAAAAATACGCGGTCTAAATATATAAATAATTTTTTATATACATAAATTTTCTATGCTTTGCCTAAATAGCATTTGTCATTCTATAGAATGCCTAGGGAAAATATGTAATAATTTTGATATTTCATAGATTGCCTAAAAACGTCGGGCATTACATATAATGTCTAGGCATTCTATAGAATGCCGGCTATTCATATATTGCCGGTAACATATGCATAACCTGCAACTTGCCAAATCTCATCAAAACCAGCCTGGATTGAAGAACATCCGAGGCGGCCCTTGCTAGACCACGTTCCCGATGCAAACGTTGTTCCTGCTCATTGGTCCTGCGACCTTTCTCCGAGTGAATTCGTTTGGTATGCCATCCGAAGTATGCCAGCGAAGTAACAGTACCTACCGAGCGAGCAGCAGAGGCTCGTGAAGCTCGGTCCGCCTCTCTCTCGCTCTCTGGTGGTCCTAACAACTGCCAGCTAGGTCAGTGCCACCTCGGATTTAGTGTCACACTCGAGTCGGGGCGTCGAAGCGTGGAGCGACAAAAAAAAGGGGCACCGAGAAGAACGGAGGAAGGACTGGGGATCGAACAGGGTTTTAGATTATTGGAAATGGGGTTTTAATGTTACTAAAAGTAAAACTAATGTTACTTTATTTGAAATACTTTGATTTATTATATTGTGTAACACTTGGAAGGGCAATTCTGACTGGACCTTGCGAGTCTAAAGAGGCCATTATCTTCGGACCATTGTTAACAGGTTGAATGCCACGCCAGGTTTACAGGGTTTGCTCGTGGCGGCACGATAAATTTTCTATTATACGATATATATACCGTTGAAATATTATGTATAACAAATAAGTTATAGCATTAATTTCTTCGCATCATTGCATTAACGATGGTAACAATGAAAAATCGATAAGTATTGACATTTGTTCAAATTACGTTTTTCTATCAATTTGAGCGCGGCGGTCACCGGTGACCCCGATGGCGCCATTGCCGAATTGAGTGCCGGTCACCGGTGACCCCCGTAGCATTCAACGTGTTAACTTCAGTAGAGCGAGAGATGGGACTCAGGTGTGAATAAAATGAAATTGAAATGATTAGAATATTAATAAACACTCTTCAGATTTTCCTAAACTCACATCCATCACTAAGATCGTATTCCTACATTTATAATTCCGCGTTTACTCGCCGCGATTTAAAAATACAACAAAAAATTAAATTAACACGTTGACTGCCAGTTGCAAGATACAGTAACGTACAAAAGTTTAAAGACCCGCGGACAATGTACAGTATGGCTTTGTGGTTTGCAAATATCATGCATCACCCGCAGAAAAGTCTATAAAGACCTGGGAAAATGGCTCAGGATACTTCTTGTTGTCCACCACTCGGTCAACTTATATTTGTTAATAAATCTGTTATATTTACAAGCGTTGTGAATTTTCCCGTGACAACGTGATCAAGGAAGCGTCGACGATGATAATAGAGGGGTTGTCGTGGCGTTGTGCCGTGAACAACGTGACGTTCCTAAGGCGCATCCGAGGTAACGGTCGGAATCAGAGGAGAGGATGATGAACGACAGCATTGTTATCATCGCTTTAATCGCGGGCTTTGTTGGCCTGCTGGCGTTCCTCTCTTCGAGAATCCTCGAGAACGCTCCGAGTGCGTTCTTAATCCTCGGATACAGGACCTGGGACGTTTTGTGAAACGGAGTACATAGTTCTCTGTGTAGAAAGTTCGTTGAACGACGTTCTTACCGTCGTTTATTTTTACTGAAACGTGGCGGCCATTTTGTCGGGCGAGGTTCACGGTTCGAGGTTTTGCCAATGAAGAAATTTAATTTCATAAGTTTACGATGAACTTTTTTGTTCGCTCATGGCAACGTGTTTAGCGTATCTATGTTTCTCTCGATCAAAAAATTTTTAAAAAAAACGTGTCTGTTTATATTTGAATTATGTAAGTTTCCGGTTGGGTCTGGATAACTTAATGGTCAAAGCAGTTCCTCGAAAGAGTCAGGTTCGATTTCTATAAAAATTCTTCATACCATCAAAAACTAAAAATCTGTAACTTTAAAATCGTTTCTGTTTTATCCAATTTAGATAAACTTCAGCGAAGTTATGTCAGTTTAAAGATAGGGTGTATATGGAAAGAGTTTTGTCCAGTTTTTCGAGGCAAATACCCCACTGTGCGTTGTGTCTAGACACGTTAGGCACAGGACCGTAAAGGGTTAAACTGAACAACAAAGTTACGATTAACAAAATAATTTGAATCGCACTCTGTCTCATAGAGATCAATTTAATGTAAATTGTGGTACTGATAGCCCATCAGTGAAACAATGATGATGATGAAAGATAGTTGTGCAGTGAATTGAACTATGGTCGTATGATGATAAAATATGAATATCATTTCGCACGTTCGACATAGGACCTGCTGGAACGAAACGTTGTGTCTAGACGCGTTGGGCACAGGACCGTAAAGGGTTAAACTGAACAACAAAGTTACGATTAACAAAATAATTTGAATCGCACACTGTCTCATAGAGATCAATTTAATGTAAATTGTGGTACTAATAGCTCATCAATGAAACAATGATGATGATGAAAGATAGTTGTGCAGTGAATTGAATTATGGTCGTATGATGATAAAATATGAATATCATTTCGCACGTTCGACATAGGACCTGCTGGAACGAAACGTTGTGCATAGACACGTTGGGCACAGGACCGTAAAGGGTTAAACTGAACAACAAAGTTACGATTAACAAAATAATTTGAATCGCACACTGTCTCATAGAGATCAATTTAATGTAAATTGTGGTACTAATAGCTCATCAATGAAACAATGATGATGATGAAAGATAGTTGTGCAGTGAATTGAATTATGGTCGTATGATGATAAAATATGAATATCATTTCGCACGTTCGACATAGGACCTGCTGGAACGAAACGTTGTGCATAGACACGTTGGGCACAGGACCGTAAAGGGTTAAAACATTCTACGGAATCATCGACAATTTATCTCGTGACAGTAACGTAGTTATTGATGCGTGCAGCGCGCGTTCGAACGCGGAACTCGTCCGGCGTATCTCTCCCAGAACAATTTCCCGCGAGTTTACATTGTGCCGGACGCGTCCAGTGACAAAGATGAAAAATCAGCCGGCGGATTATAGTCATTATTCGCGGCTGATGGTGATTTGTCCGGGAGGCGCATTCCTATGGCCTCCCGGCGTCGACAAAAGGCTTGGCCGAGCCTCCCTTGTGCCAACCGAGCCTTTCGCGTGCGGAGGGTTCGTTTGTGAATTATTAACCGAACTACGGTCACGGTTCTACGGCAGGGCTTATCTCTGTATTGATAAATCACTTTGTTTCTTTTATCGAACAATTTTTTCTCTTCTTGCCGCGATTTTTATTCACTCGTTATTGAATATTTGGTATCAGCTTCCCTTTGGAAGGAATGATTAACCCCTTGCCTTATGAATCGAGCGACGATCGTGTGTGCCACTTTCGATGAAAGCAGGCAAATTTGTGAGCAAACCGGTGGACATTAATAGTACTGCATTTACTATTTAATAAAAACACAGAATTTGATAATTCTTTATCGTTTCATTTTTATTAAAGAAACGTATTAATTCTTTTATTTCATATAATATTTTTATGGCTATGTAACAAGAAAAGTAAAAATTTTTTTTTAGCTATGTAACAAGAAAAGTAAAAAAAAGCAAAATACAAAAAGGCAAAAAAGATTAAAATTTCTGAATCCTCAGAAATCCTCTGTTTAACACGAGCTTAAGTTGTTATTGTTAAACTGTTTTAAATATACATTTATTAATATTCTAATCACCTCACTTTTACTTATTCACACCTGAGTTCCATCTTCTGCTCTACTAAAATCATTAAAATAGAATCTTCCTATATATAAAAATGAGGAGGACCACAAGCACGACACGCTTATTAATCGACGCATGATTGTTAATTCTCATTCTAACTAATTATTCGTGATTTAAGTTCATCTTCGTTATATTGTATCTCAACTTTAATCGTATAACTGTATATTCAACGGTGAAATAAAATATAGTTTTATATTTTTTTAAACCGGTAAACGTTTCCTCGCCCGTAACAATATCAAATTATTCGAAATTTTCCCCAGCCCTGCATTTCCGACGCGTACGAAAGTAGTGAATGAAAACGGGTATACAGCAAACGCCTAAAACAATGGTGTGTCTGTTGGCCGAGGGTCAACGGACATTACAAGGTGAAGTGCGCATGTCTTTGACCGGGATGACACGCACAAACACCATGCTTCATCTTGATGCACGGAAAAGCCTCGGTTGCATCGCAGATTTTAATTGCACAATGCTCAGCTGTTCGCAGGCTGTGATTTCAACGAAATACCGTGGAAACATCAAAGCGAGTAAATGGAAAACGCATTCGTTCAAATTGACGTGATCACGATAACAAAGCGGAGAACTATACTAATTTCACGTTGGTAATTACTGCCTCCACTACAATTATTACAACCACTCTGTCCTGTAGTACGTTAATTGTTTATTCGATTTGCGTTTCATTGACCCTTCATGCTTGGTAGAGATATTTCAGTCAGGTATCAGAGATGTTGATCCAACAACTGGTATATGTAGGAATGCTAATTCTTTTCGCACTACCCTAGATTTCTTTGCCCAGTCAACTCACTCGTTCAAGCATAATGTTATTAAACATTTTAAAGTTTAGTTTCATTCCAACCAGCGAGCGGCGTTTAACATTACTAGTCATCATTGTAATTTTTTACATATTGACCATTACATACGATGTTTCCACTGAAATTGCTTCAAGTTACTGGTATTATGAATTAAAAAAATATTTCGAGTGGCAAAGGGTTAAACGGCTCCGCTCTGGAGCCCTCGAGTGCAAATGGTTAACGGGTCATTACCCGTATAATAAATAGATAAATAAATAAATAAATATACGTATACTGGAAATAGATGTACAGTAAATGTCCGTGAAACTGGTGTTAAATAACTTCGCTGCATTGTCTTCTGAAATCACGATCAGCTCGCGTCTTTCGGTGTTCAAGCCGGAGTGTCTTTGCCCGCCTGCGTCCTTCTAGCCTCGACTGTATTCATATTTTAGATCCAGTCGTAGAGAGTCTCACAGGGGGAAGCTGAGGAGCGAGGGAAGAGCGAACGTTACAGACGAAGGGGGATCGAGGTGGCAAAGGAAGGGCAGGTCAAAGCAGCGGGAAGAAAAAGGAGTCGCAACGGAAAAGGGAAGGAGACGAAGAAAGCGTCGAAGAGCGGCGGAGGATCATCATCTTCACGCGATGCCGAGCGTGGAGAACTTATGTAACGCTTTCTCGTGCAACCCAAGGCCAAGGTTTCCGCGGCGTCGAGGACCGAGATACGTGTGGTCCCTACGTTTCATATTGTTTTATGCCACGGCCGGCGACGCATTTAATTACGTCTATCGAAAGAAACGTCACGGGGGCCTGTTCGTGGGACCACCGAGCTGGCAGAATTTAGAGTCGGATGCTGTTGCTGCTGCTTGCTGCAACGCGTAACCGGACAATGCTCCGTTGTATAATTTCTACGTGTCCTCCGGGAGGATGCTTTTTTTAACCCTTTGCACCCGAGAGGTGACTGCTAGTCGTTTAATGATACTAACTTCGAAGAATCTTCAAATGCAAAGTATTTATTAACCCTTTGCACTCGTATGTCTCGGCGTATGCGACATCACAAGTTTTACCGTGGAATTTTCATATTTTTTTTAATTATGCTCATGAAATGTTACAGCTGAGAATGCTAATAACGTATTGAACAAGTTTTGTTTTGATTGAATAAAAAAATAAATTCCGAGTTGGCGGTAATTCATGGTCATATTCAATTCGAGTGCAACGGGTTAAGATTCGCCTATATTAAATGTTATTTAGTTTAATCAAGCAGTATACTAAAATTTACTAAATATAGGAAAATTCTATTTTAACAACTTTAGTAGAGCGAGAGAGGGGACTCAAGTGTGAATAAAATAAAAGTGAAGTGATTAGAATATTATTAAATGTATATCTAAAATAATTTAACGGTAACAGCTTAAACGATTTTACAACTTAGCAACTACTATATTCTTCCAAACACTTATTTCCTTTCTTTCTAATTCTAAATCTTTCTCACTCGATGCATTCGGTCACGATCGCTCAAGATCTCCCCGTTCGGTCGGCTAAGTGCTTAGAAATTGAACAATTTAACTAACTTTGATCGTCATTATATAATTTGACATAAGTATGAAGGTATTGGCTGTTTGCCAAGTTCAGGTAAATTTTTATCCACTAATAGCAGACAGAGATGACATCATAACAGCTGCGTGAAAACAATTCAGCATTTTTATGCAGTTACACATTTGCAAGTTATGCAGTTATATTCATATGAAGTAATAATTGTCAGCGCGGCAAAAATATTTCCCTGTTGTTGTTTTAAGGATCATAGAGTCGAACGAAAATTTCCATTTCCTAACAGTTAGAATTTATACAATCAATGTTCGATAAATTTCATAGACCTACAATTAAAGATTACTTATTCCAACACATTTTTTCTCTGAACTGTAGAACTACCGATGATTAAAATATACACACTTATTTATTTTGTTCGAAAGAAATAAAATTGAATGTTTGGTATCTCCAGTGCTAAACAGTAGACAATTATTGAAACAGTGCTAAAATTTTGTTGACACACAGTAGCGGACAAAAGTTTCGGAATAAAGGGTCAAAGAAAATATCAATTAATTAATAAGAAATAACGGTATAAATAAAATTTGTATTGTTTGTTAATCAATAAATAATATCCTACTTTAGCAACGATAAAAATGAATAGATAAACAATATTTGCGAACCATAAAATCGTGTTTTACATTGTCCCGTCCCCATTGTTCGCTACTCTAAAAAGAATTCTTGTAAACGGTGTTCCCAACTATTTTTCATTGAATTATTACAATTACTTCCTAGATCCACGTTGATGTAACATTCATTAGTGGGAGTATCCCGGCAAATTTACGTATTAGATGAATTAGCCACAGCTCGACTGTTTTACGGTCGGGTGTAATTATTATTTGAACGTTTTAATTTTCCTTTCGCAGCTGCCCAAAGTAATGAACTACACGACCGAACGTTGCATTATTCATAACAATTTGCTTGCGTTGCGCACGTTGCCTATGAAACGGGTTTTCCCTTAATAGACGCGGTCACGTTCCTCCTTCGTAGGCCTAATACGTTCGCCGCGAAGCACGTCAAAATGATTTCCGGTACGGATCATAACGGAGTTCAAGTGTAAGCGTCCGAATATCCGGAGGCCAGACTGACGAATGCGATAATGTTTTCGTAGGCAGAGCGTGTTCTAATGGATTGACGACAAATTGATACGGTGTAGTGTTTAGGAAACTAAAGAGTGGAAAAAGCTTATCTGAATCCATGTTTGAAAATGATTCGTTAAAGAGTTGTAAGTGAAATGGGGATGCTTATTTATTCATGGGAAATTTAAATGGGTAGAAAAGAATATAATTTAGATAAAATAGGTGATATAATATTTTGAACATAGGGATGCTTATGTATTTAGGGGAAATTTAAATGGATAGAAAAGTAAGTAATACAGATAAAATAGGTGTTATAATATTTTGAAGATGAAACAAATTTTCATTCAGGTCTCACGTAAGTTTTACTTAAATTATACGTAGATCGCAAATTTTTATATATTTGTGCAAAAATTAAAACGTGTTTTAATTTTTTTTTTAACCCTTTACGAGTTACGTTTAATCTATTTCACACGGAAAATTTCAAATTTTCATAATCAGTAATACACGAAAATTCTCCATTCTTATACGTTCATTTTTCAAACTTTTCCTTCAGTTCCTTTCGCCATAGAATGTCTAAATTTATTACTCACCTGATAAGGATAAGCTCCCGGTCTGTAGTAGCTGCCGGTGTTTATCGCCGGGTAACTTTTGCTGCTGCCACACATAGAAGCCATCTTTCATTGATTCCTCTTCCCTGCACCAAGTTTCTTGTTTCTCCTCTTTTTTTTCGGGCTCACGTTCGACTATCAAAGACAATGGGAGCGCCTCGTCGTTGTCTCAAACGTTCCTGGACGTGTTCATCGTCAAGCTTCCCTGAACTCGTTTCGTCTGGGCCCCTTTGGGGAGGATCACCACAATTCTACACCAGAAATAGAGGACAGAATTTACTTGAGAGGGACCAAGTCGACACGCCTCCGTTCGAGCCGCAGATTCGCGAGTACGCGCATAGGCTAACGATATTTTCACGTTGCCAGCAAAGGTATTCAAGGTCACGGAGCAGCGCGATCTTTTTAGAGTCCACAACGGTCCCGTTAAGCACAGTTCCCGATATATTCATACGCGTGTTCCTTTTTTTTCCCCTCTCTTTCACCTCTTAATGGGCCGACCCATAAAAAACCAGTTCATTTTTCGGACCAGTTTTAAATGGTTTCGAACCTCGTTAAAATCTCATTTCCGTACGATTCAGTTCCGTTTCAGATCCTCCGCGCGGGATGCACCTCGAAACTGTGTCCCTTTTCAAAACCTTCGATCGCGATTGACGATCAGTCACAGAAGAACGGCCCTCTCATCGAAATCGTACGAACTTCAATGGTACACACAGTTTTTGAATCAACGACGGACTCGAGTTCTCACCTCGAGAACACCTCACGACGTTCGGATAAAAACGGAGAACACGGTTCGTCGAACGGTTTGTTTATAGAATAAACTTGCAGCAGCCGAACGAGAGAATCGAAGCGAAGCAGAGAGCACGCGACACCACGTCCTTCCTTCGAGACGGTTGACCACCGACTGACAGCAGGAGATCTTCACGCGCCGCCGTTCTTCATCTTCATCCTTCCCGTTCGGCTAGCCGGCAGTGTTCGCGTTCGTCGTTCATTCGACTTCTTCTTAGGCCGAGCGTATTAGCTTTGTCGGCTAAGCTCCGCTTCACGCCACTTTACTTTTTGGCGGGGCTCACTTCCTCGTGGGAACCGGACCGAGCGCAACTTTTCTCTTCCCTTCATTTTCATCGCCGCCTTGCTCGCCTACTCGTTTCTCCTTCTTCAAACCACGTCTGCACCCAGTCAAAGGTCTTTCTCTCTTGTTCTCCTCTTTATACCTCTTCCTACTCCTCTTTTTCTTCCTCCTCGTTCACCTCTGCTCGTTCCCTCGCGCTTCGGGCTGGCTGGTTCGTGCCTCACGGTCGGCGCGGTAATTTGTTCCGATCTCTTTGCGGGCGTCACGATGGGAATCGAACGATTATTAGCGAAAAAGTCGGGTCGAGATAGGACGATAATGGTCAGCGCAAAGCTCCTTGTAACGAGGGAACGGTGTCCCGACGCTGGCGAATGCGCTAGCGGAGAGTTCGATAGGCCGACGCGATGGATCGGCCCGGTGATTTCAATGCGCGCATGCGACGCGTCTTCCGAGCGTTGAAATTCCTGAGCAGCTCGGTCTATCAGGGGGATTTGGGTAAAGTAGTGTGTGTTTATGAAAACATGTCCGGGTAAAGAAATGATGCGGGTATTATTGATTACAGTTCCTATAAGCCCCCTTTTTTAACAGTTATAAAAAAAAAAATAAAATAAACAGATATTTTCATTATTAGCTGAAAAGCTAAAAATCAAATAAAAGTAATGAAGACATTCAAAATATTTTTATTATAACAATCTGCGAACTTCAATACCTCGATTCTCATAACTGATATACACATTTCGCTCATACTCGCAGTTTCCTGGAATTCTATCTCCCTTGATAACTGTCCAGATTACGATCAGAAGCCGCGAACAATTAACAAGGCGCTACGATAATTTTTCAACTTTTCCATGGTGTTTTATACGAACCAATTCAACCGTTTTAATTACATCGCACCTTTTTTCTCGTTGCTTTACATTGTACGGCTGCAATTATCGTTCTTTATCGGAATGATAAACGTATATACATATAATGGTCCGACGTAGTCGTGGATTACCCGGTGGGATAATATTCAGTCGGTGCTGATTAATAAAACTCGAAGCAACAAAGTAACTGTACCAGGATTACTGCCATTCAAGGATTCTCGGGTCCAGGATCGTATTCATTATATTCAACAACGATGAAAGCAGTAGGTTATTGTAGTCTGTCTACCGTTCGTTGCGAAGTTCCACACGTATTATCCATGTTGAGTAACGCTATTCGTATGATAAGGTAATTACACTTATTGTTCAAACCTTAATGGAACGTATCATCGTTTCTCTTACACCAATGTTGTTTCGGTAACGGTAACAAATTTCCATACGCGAAATTTCTCACGCTGGACATCAGGAGAGTACAATCGGAAAGAAATGTGAATTGTACGTACAGATAAAGTTTGACAACTATTTTTGTAAAGAATTTGTGACATTTCGAAATAACAAAAGCTGTGTCTTTTATACAAACACTAGAATTTTAATTTCATTTTCAATAATCATAATAACTCATAAGAATTTGTGACATTTCGAAATAACAAAAGCTGTGCCTTTATACAAACACTAGAATTTTAATTTCATTTTCAATAATCATAATAACTCTGTTTCGAAGAATCATTAAAATTTGAAAACGGAACAATTTAAGTGTTCTGGATAAATAACAAATTTTTTATTTTGTTTCCTCTTAGTTTCTTATTATAGTGGTCGCCCTTGCGTAATTAATGGAAATTGGCAAGATCGTAGCGCTCACGATCCGGTATTATGGTAATTGACGCACATTTGTCCTCTGTACCTTTAAGAGATTTCCTCATTGGATCGATCCCAATTGCGAATGCTGTCACGATACACGTATATGTAATCACTGTCAAATCGTGGATACTTTGTCACAGCTGCTCCCGGTGATAAAATACATCAAACAGGTCAATAACGATTTATTGCCACAAATTTTGAGGTGGAACAATCATTATTAAACCGTTAAGAAGATTTACTGTTTAATGGTACGAACGTACCATTTTTAGTATTTTGATTGAATTTTAATGTGTGAATAAAAGTTGTTGGTAATAGTTTCTAATAATCGGATAAATTGCTAGGCGATTCCATGGTAAAATAGTTTAATAATATCTACTTAAAAATATCACATGATGTCCTCCTTCGTATCGAATAATTATTACAAAAACATTTATGAATATAATTAAATATTTTTAGTCAAAACAGACACTCCATATATTACATTATCGATGAGATTTTTGTTATAATTACCTAAATTATTTATAATCTAAGCAATACTTTTGAACAGTTTCTATAATTTTCTAATAATTTTTTAGATTTACTTAATTTTTTAATCGATCAACAAATAGGGTTTCCCACAGTGAA
This sequence comes from Tetrapedia diversipes, assembly GCA_033822845.1. NCBI lineage: Eukaryota > Metazoa > Arthropoda > Insecta > Hymenoptera > Apidae > Tetrapedia > Tetrapedia diversipes. The sequence continues at coordinate 130,903 of JAOPTO010001989.1, read as the reverse complement.
GAAGGAGGCTGTGAGGTATACACGTTTTACGTAGCGATTAAGATTGTTATTGAGAAGATTACGGGCTTTTCACCACGGATCTGCACAGACCTCGTTCGCGAACCAACGATAAGCCTGTGACTCAATGGTTTATTTGGACCAAGGTAATTCATCTTTCGCTTGTTTATGGTTTATCACGTCCCGTTTGTCGTTTAGTAAAACGCGTTAAGGAATACGTCTTAAATAAACGTTTACTTTGACACGTAAAATGATTTTATTTATTTAAAAAAAGAAAGCAAATTCAAAGTTATTTAAAAAGAAGTATTTCGTATTAAAGAGAGAACAATTGTGAATTAAAAGGATGCACGTACAGAAGCGGACAAAAATTTAAAACCAAAGAGTCAACGAGAATAAATTAATTAATTTATAAAAATAACACGACGCACAAAATTCGTATTCGATGCTGATGAATAAATAGTGTTCTGACATAATAAATAAAAAGGATAACCTGATATAAGGAATGTATCCTTTGATGATAGTATTATTATCTTGTACGAACTTTGCATTTATGCATAGTGACTTAAATTGCTTGTTTTAGACAAGTTGTCTCATTCATATCATTGCTTACCAATCGAAAATAAGGTATCCAACTTTTTATGTATTTCTTCATTTACATTAAGACAGAAACAAATCATTATTTACTTATTAATACTAAAATTACTACTATAAGATTTGTAGCATTCAGTATCAAGATGTAAAAATTCCAAATTTTTAAAAAATGAGGTTACCTTTTAAGCGATGTATTATATGCATTATTCTAATTTTATTACAGAAAATTCGTAAATCGAAAAAATACGGATTTTTATAATTTTCTTAAAGTTCGTAAGATTTATAATAAGACATATTTAATAATAAAGAAATATAGTTTAATTGAAAATATGTAGTATGATCAAAATACAGGTTATATATTTAATATATTTAGGTTATATGATATGTAATATAAGTTGCATAATGTTTAATATGAGTGCTATTTAAATATTCGTAAAATAAATACCTTTGATTTATATTACTCAATTTGTCCCAGTTCATCGTTTTTCTGTATATTGTCGCAAGGGCACGAAACGAGAATTACACAGTATGTGTCCTTATGTTTACATTCGCAGTTTCTGCTACGTTCAGTCACGTGCCTGAATGTTTTCCTGCGCGAAGCAGTTTCCCAGACCTTGTTCGCATAACCTTCGATTTCTAGTGTTTTGAAATTTCTTTGCCAGTACAAATTATGCATACAACACGCATGTAGTTGGAAATAAAAGCGTGGAAAATGCGTAACGTGATAAGTGACTCGCACTCTCAATATTGAATGGAAACATTACAAGATCCCGCAATACTGTGATGTTACACACTGTTACGAATCTAATGTGACTGAACATAGTGTTATGCAACTAGAAAGGGAAAACGTTTGATTGTTTTTGACCTGTATAGTGAGGTTTTCTCGTATTTATTTATGTTTTCATTTTGTTTACTTTATATTTGTATTGAAGTATTGAAAAAATAATTGTATATATGGAAAGTAAAGCTATTTTTATTATTTCAGTTCAATTAATGACAGTTTTCTATCTAATGTAATCACTTAAAGTTAGTTTGTTATTCTTGATATTCAATAATAATGTTGTTAATAAAACATTTACAAATAATAGGAATGTTAAATTTTCTTAGTTAAAAAGTAATTGTGGAGTTTAAACAGTTCGATTAATATGCTTTATTGGCTCTATTTTTATATAACAATGCATTTATAGTTATAAACCAAATATTTTGATTATTTCAATATTTTGTATTGCTATGAATATTTTACATAATTTCAATACCCTCAGTCAACCTGTTTACTGTTATTTTGTCAATACCATGAATGTTAGCAATTCAAATTGGCCCGCGTTTAATGACGTCGAAGCGCCGCCTGAGAAAACGCGGGAAAACGGAGTGCAGAGCGTGTAGTAGTGAGTGGAAGCAGTGGACTATGAGGAATGTAATTGTTACCAGGTATGTTTTTTACATTAAATTCTCGGTATATCAATGCTATGCACGCATCTAAAGCGTTATCAACGATTAATAAACTTTAATAGAATCAAGAAATTTATTGTACATTATAAACAATTACTGTAAGCTTTCTATCTATCTCTCCAAGACTTTTACTCCAAGCCATTAACTCCTAACGATGTTCATAATTTACATTGATTATTTTGGATGTTGTTCCCCTAATTCTTTATTAACGAAAGGAATAACTAGGAATATTTAATTATTAAATATTGAATTCAGAACGTTCAATTTTATGCTTTAGGTTATCGAAATAAAAATATTCTGTTCTCCTTCTCCTTAAGATATTCTTAAAATATTTGAATTACAAAATAACTCTGCTATTCAAAACATAGTATTTAATATATTCTTTCTCTACCTTTCAGACAGCCTCAAGATGACAGAAAAGAAGCCTTTCTAGTGGATGACGTGTGTGCGTATTGTCGTTAGAAAATAATTATTGTTACATCGGAAAAGTATTTGCGATACCGATCTCAGATTCGTTCAGCTTCTAATTACTTCGTTGAATCACGTTTGCACAGGTGGAACAGGACGGTTGGCGTGTCGAAAAAACGGCGGTGAGAGATGATCTTTGTGGCTACGCAACGCTCCGCAGGATCGTCAGAAGTTGTGCAAAAACCATCTCTCCCTCCTCGGTTGGTGGTATTCCATTGCTCCTATAATCATATCCGACATAAGCATCGTTATGCTGGCCACTGGTACCACCGGATGACGATCCGCAACCGCCTGCTTCGGGTAAGTGTCAGTTTCAATTTCTTCCTTTTCCGTTTCTTTCCCAGCTTCTCGCTTCTTTGTTCTTGCTCCCATGGATGCTTCAATTCTTCGTGTTTCTGTCTGTGATTATTATGAAAGTGTTCTAAATCAAAGATCTAATGAAATTATATCAATCAAATTTATATTGTATTACATTAACTTGTACATATTACAGTAGTTATTATATTAAAGTTATATATATTAAATTTTACAAGTAAAATGTGGAAGCATTTAGTGATGTAAATAGAAATTTACATGAATGAAATTAGGTTTAATTATGCATTTAAATATAATTAACAAATAAAACGCTACATAGTTAATAAATATTAAATTTGAGAGAAAAGTGTAAATATTTGGAAACAAAAAATAAATAATTTAGTCAACTTTCATAATATTTAATATATTTTTGTGTTCTATATTTTTCTAATTTTTATTCTTTTCTATTGAAAAGGTAAATTTGTAAAACCAAAAGTTTTTTTTAACTTTAATACATTGATTCTTATAATGCTTTTAAGCTATTGATATTTTTCTTATCTTAAAAAACCTTTATTTTAAGATAAATATGCGGATTAAATTGTTATTAATTTCAAGTGCGTGTAAAAAATGTATAATAGGAACCAATTAGGGAAAAATGCTAGGAATTTATAAAAAAAATCTGTGTGGAATACATTTATTCATTATATCAAACAGTTGGTAACAAGTTTTATATTAAATTCATTATTTATGCTAACGAAGTGCACGATAACTGTCTATTGTAATTGAACATCTATAGGATATTTTCGTATCAGCTAAAACCAAGATGCAATTAAAGTATCTCGCAGATACAACTATAATATTTAAATAATGAAAATCTCCGTACATCGGAATTCATATAATCCGATTATAGTTCCTGTTAATTGAAAATCGAAGTATATCCATCGAGAATGCTCGATAGTAACAAGAAGCACGATCACGCAATTTACCAGACCCCCAGCAAGAAGACAGCAATTTTAAACGTCAATGAGACGCGAAATTATCGACCGCGAAAACGCGTGGCATTCCGCGGTGGATCCTCCTGCCGCGACGATATTTAATTTGCTTCTGTTTCGTTTCAAAACGGAGCCGGCTGGGCCCCGACGTAATTACCGCTTCCTCGTCCCGTTTCGCCACGAAATCCTTTTTACAGAACGCTCATTTTTCCCCTCTTTACGCGTCCGTCGTTTTTCTGCCTGCCCCCTATCCACGCATCCGCGCATCCAACTCGTCGTTCTTACGTTGGCCGCTTGGGCTCTCGTGTCTGTTGCTCTTTCCGTCTTTCTTTCCAATTATATACAGCGTGTTTCTCGTTTATTTACTAAGTTCTAAGCGTGCCGACTCTCGGTACGTCGGAACGCGCCGCTTGAATTCCGCCCGACATTCTGCTGTTTTTCCCGTCATAATGCCACTGGCCACTTTTGTTCCCTGCGGATCACGGGTCCAGCAGGCATTTCGTAGTTATTCAGCCGAGAGCGACGCGCGCGCCCTCTGTTGCTTGCCGGCGTGAATCAACTAGGCAGGCTTCGATCTAACCTATCTCGCAGCAGGTTACGTTTGTTTATAGGCAATCGCGCGCGTACTTACACGCCTTTCGTGGGCCCTCGAGCTGTTCGCCGTCGCCTGTACATTGTAATTTTCCTTTCTTGCCAATTAAAGGCTTAAGTGCCGCGGCTGGATAATAAAGCTCGAACTAGTCGCGCCAACCGGCATGACTAGCTTGTACAATGCCGTCGATCCTTTGCGGAATGCTACTTGAGATGCGCTCGTGGTCCACATGATGGTTCTCTTTTCTGGGAAATATTGTTGTTCGATAATTTACCATTTGATGTGCAACGCAGGTTTTGATATTAAATTAGCGTATTTTAGATGTCGGTTAGGTTTGGTATAATGCGAGGAATTCTGTAATTATGGTATGGAATGTGTATTTCCTGGTTGATAATTTTGGTATCATAGTATATCTTATACAGGAGGTTATCTTATACAATAGGTTTTGATTATATTTAGATGTTATTTGTTTGTTGCATGGAATATTATAATTACATTTTAATTAAATTAAGAAATTTTGTATCTATGGTATACGGAATTCTTGAGGCACGGATTTGTCAGTTAGACTTCCATTTCATTAAGAAATCTTATGATTGTTCCATGGAGTTACTTTGAGGTATAGCAATCGGTATTACAGTACTATATTTTAGGTGTGAGTTTGTTTTCGATTAGGTTGAAGAATTCTATATTATTATTTAGATTATTTTTGGATTACGTTTAATATATTGCATACGGAGCATTTTAAACGAAGAAGTTTTACATACGATATTAACAAAAATTGAATAAACAAAATATTAATTTTTGCAATAAATTATATTTGATTGAAAATAATTTTTGGAACAGTCGGCAAAGTTTTTATTTTAAAATATACAATTTTCCATACCTTCCAACATTATTATCTACACCATAAAAGATATGTTAACAGCTTGTTTTATCGATATTCAGAATTTACAATAATTAGGATTATGTAAAATAACCAGAAATATAAAAATGCTTAATAATACGTGATGGGAGCAATTTACCGTGTAACTTTAAATATAAAATTTTGCAATTCGCAAATATCATAATATCAATTCTTTAGCCTCAAGATACACTTTCGTTTACGATGATGCATTTATAACGATGCTTTAAAAGAGCCCCGTATGTGGTGGTTGGTGATTCGTTTTTTCCGGCCGGATGTTTGAACAGCTAACAGAAAGAAATTAATCGAGAATTCTGCATTACAATCACGGAATGGCCACACAAATCACGGGGAACTTGCAGTCCCTTTGGATAGAGGCCAAAAAGTCGTTCAGCGTATCGGATGCTCATTGAGAACGCATCGAAACGCGTCGATAAATCATACACTTCGTATAAATGACCCTCACGTAGATACGACAAATAAATTTTTACGTCTTTTCTTACATCGTCACCGCACCGGCAAATGAATTTTCTACCAGCTGTTCGGTGCAACGATATTTTACTCTTTATTAAAATATCATATTGGAAACATAAACAATCGTATATCTTAACTGAACGCAAGAATAACACATCCTTAGTATATTTTATTTTAAGAAAAGCATAGAAACGTTTTTATCGTTTATCATTGGAAGTCGTTGAGAAAATAATGACGATTGTAAATTTTGTAAATTAGGTAAAAGTAGATAATGAGTTAGACTATTGAATATGCATTTCACAGTGATGTTATTTGTGGGAGTTGAATGCAAATGTTATATATTTTTATTATGAAAAAAATATAATATGATTTTGTTTAAAGGAATTCAATACAATCGTAATTTTACCACAATAAAGTATTTCAGAAATGTTTTTATTCTCAAAATTTATATTATAGCAATTCAGTGTAGAGATTCAATTCAATCGTCGACAACATTTTTTGGTTATGGAATCGAAAATGAAAAAATTAATTAATAACGTGTATTAATGAAAATTTTCATTCAAATGTCGTCATTCTTTTTTCTTGTGAATCACATTGAATAATTATTCGTTCGAATGCTATCCGCACATCTTTAACAAAGTGATTTCAGTTTCTTGAATCAATATTCATTCATAAATACATTCTTGAGTAATTATTTCATCAATTAATAACATGTTTCCTCCTTTTAATCAACAATGAAACAAATGGCCATAAAATTCACTTATACGCCCATCATTTCGTGGTTATGCGCTCTCAATCTCTTGCACCTGACAATTATAAGCACAGTATCTGATGCACAAGCATTCAGGCATCTGCAACATGCAAGAATGTCGTGCTATTATTTTATTCCACACTGTACTTGTACTCGTATTTATGTCACTCATGCTACCACCCCTTAATTTATCTTATAAAATGGAGCCTGCACAGCTGCCGCGTATATTATAACTTAAAAGTGTCCGAGCATTTGCTTATTTGTAACAGAATGTAATTTAACATATAGATAAAAATCTCTTTAATGATTTTATTATTCGTAACCACATATTTATCAACGCTGTGTGGTATAATATTAAGATGTTTTAAAATTGATTTCTGTATTACATTCATCGACCAACTGATTTGCAAGTATAAAGTTGAGATCGCCAATTCTGTAGTAAAAGTTTGTCATTTTCTAATGTCTAAAACCTGTCTCATCTGAGTCTGTGTTTAGTTAAATGTATCTTCTATTTTTTTCTAAAGTACCGATGAAACGTTTAAAAATTTTTCAGTTAGATTCGCCAACCTTTTTCACAAAGCTTCGATACCTAATCGAATTTCTCTTCGAGTATCACGTCTTTAACCTCTCGCCTAATGGTTTCTTCGACTATTACAAATATTGCTCGTATCCACTAGTTTAACACTGTATTAAATGCAAAATATTGAGATGCATTTAATTTGTATCTACTGATCCTCAACCTTATATTGAGACTACAATAAAAATAGAAATAAAATTTTACAACTAAATATAACATATCTTTATTATATTTGCGTCACAGTGTGACTTATGATCATAAATCAGAAGATTAATTACCTTTCGTAAAACTGTTAACACGAATATTCCTGATCTACTTATGCCTGATTTAATCCAGTAAACTACAGTTAGACTCAAAATCAAACTACATTCCTAATTCACCGATCCTTCCTATAATTTCACCATTAAAATTACAGTTAATTACATTCTATAAAATTATTTACACGCATGCTTGCGCTCTACGTAACTATGAACGATAGCGCAGCCACGTATTCACAGTCGTGTTAAACGTTATTTTGTATATTTTATTCCAAGCAGCTGTCGTAAATAACATTTTTATCATCGATGCTCTCTTCCTGTTAAACGGGTATCGTGATAAAGCTCCACTGATAGATATTCCGCGTCGTAATGAATTCTTTTTGTGCGGTGGCCGCGCTCTTTCGAACGACTTCTCGGTACGTCTCCGCCCTGTTCGGGTCCTGCCCGATTCCCGTCATCATCGTTGTTATTATTATCATTAACTATAAAACAAGAAGGAAGGAACAAGCAGGGGGTAGAGATGGGGAGAGGATTGGTAGCAAGGAGAGGGCGGCGATGGCAGAAGGAAGCCGCGCGAGCGATCTCTCGCTCTGCTTGCGTTTGCAACGCGTGAATTATCGATCGCCGTCGAGCATTGCATCATAAATTACTGTTTTTATCCGCGGGCCCCGATTTCGGGCCCTCTGCCCCCACTCCGTGCGCCTCTTCCGCTCCCCCTCCCCCTACCCACGGTCCCCCACTCGCTCCACCCCCTGGCGCGTCAGAGATTTATCTGAGTTATTAAAAATTGCTTCCTACCTAGCAACTCTGTTGCTGTTGCATCGCCACTTTATTTCGATTAAAACTATTGCTCTTTGACATGGGGAGACTGTAACGAGACTTCTGACGATTCTTTGTTGAACGTGAATTTTTGGTAAAAAATGTATAATAGAGTGTTTTCTGGAAATTTTACTATTGCTTGCATTACCACGCGTGTTAGGTGCCAGTAGCGGACAAAGGTTTAAGACGAGACGGTAATATAAAACATAGATTTGTGGTTTGCAAATATTATCTATGTATGTATTCATTTTTATCGTTATTCTGGTAGAATACTATTTATTGATTGGAACACGAATTTTGTTTTAACTAATTAATTTATTTTTATTGACTCTTCGGTTTCTAAGTTTTGTCCGCTACTGTATCTGCTTGCTGTAAATGTTAGAAGCTTGGTTTTGGTTTTTAATCAAATTTCTGTATTACCATTGGTTATTTATGGAAAATGGTCGTCCAGGAAGGATCGTTTTACGATTGTTCTTTGTAATATTGTGTCCAATTCGTTTATAATATTTTACAAGTTTATTCGTTTCGTTAATGTAAAAGCTTCCAGTTTTATTTTCAAAAATAAATTAACTGCTGTGCCGACTTCGTTATCATTTTGTAGATATTTTCCAAGTTTGAACTTAAACGATCTCAGACAAGGAAATTTGATTTCTTGCAAATTTATCATTTGACTTATTCAAAAAGTTCATGGTTTCTTTTTCTTTGATAATCCTATCTTATCCGAGATTCTGAGCCTTTTATCAATGTTCACGCTTTGATTCATGCACGGTATGCTTAAATGAATCAATCCGTCCTCTTTTTTTTTCGAAGTTTTCAGAAATTTGTTTGAAACACCGCATGCAAGGCGTAATTTTATGCGGTTCCGTTAGATCGTGAGATTTTTCATATTTTTTTGCCGGCGAAAGATTTAATGCCAAAAATGTGAGTATGTAATTGCTTTACAAGGACGCTCAAGTTGGGGAGACTCTTCTTCCCTTTCGAGGGTCAGAGATTTATCTGCGGCAGTAAAAGCCGCTTTTTGCATTGCTACCTTGTGCAGCGACGCTACTTTTAATTCTGCCGGTCATCTAACAAGTATATCTTTATTAATATACGAAGCTGTTACGAGATGAACGACGGATTAACACTATTCCTACCACAATCGGTCAAATGACCATTTTTAAAATTTCGATTAGAATTTCATAGATACAACGTAATTGAAACGTATTTGAGACTTTTTCTCGAATATACGTATAATACATTTTTCAATACTCACTTCTTTTTTCATTGTTTATTTTTTGAGAAAAATTTGTAGTCTGTCTTACGTGGGAATGTCGCGGTAGGAATAGGTATACGTGAAGTGTCGGTAGGAATAGTGTTAAAATCAACTGTGCTACGAATTCGGACGATTCGAATTTGATTAGAAAGTGTTGAGTTACTTCACGGGCACTACGAAAAAGAAGACGATGATACTTTTGAGCAGATTCAAATATGAGCGGAATAAGGAATATCCGAATTCCTTATAAGCACTATCAGAAACATAAACAACGCTATGAAGTATAATTAAATTTTAATCAAACAGATTTGAATTTTTTATAGGTATTACTTTAACACTAGAACTATCAGAGCACTAAGATTTCAAAATTTATTATGATTTTCTGCAGAAGGTAAATAAAAATTTGTTTCCTGTGTATTCAATATTTTTTCATGCAATTTTCAATTTGATCTGTTCTATGCAAATAAGTACACTGTAATCGTCGGTAGTTGTAGTGTTAATTATAAGTTAAATTTACCATAATCCTCTGTCCAGAATGTTGGATTTCAATTAAATCGCATTCTGTGTCATGTATAATTTTTTGAAACTTAGGTATTATCATTTGCAGGAATCAATCCCTTTAAATGTTAAAGTGCTTGTTGGTGCATTCGAAATCCGCTTAAATATTCTATAAATTTGGAGAATATATTGTTTCGGTATTCTGTAAATTTTTTGTGAGTAACAGTCGAATCTCATGAAATATTCGGATAAGGGAGGTTTTACTGTACATATAAACGAGCCCGTATTAATATAATAATAATAACGTTAAATATTTCCTTTTTAATTTAATCGCAATTTAATGTCAAGATCCAGTATCCTCGTGTCCCTTTATTTGTTACAAAAAGAGTCGAGTAATTTGTTTAGACAAACAATTCTTGATCGGGTTACATGATACGAAACTAATGACGGTGAATGCATAATCTATAACGATCAGTTGTTGGCATGCCAATATTTGGGCAGGTATTTTGGATAATCAACTCGTAAGACCGGTTATTTTGCTCGGTAAATTGGTAGCTATCGTCACTTTATGCTTAACGATATACCAATATTCTTAGATGTGCCTTTTAATAATGATAGTTTATATAGCGAGTCATGCTTGATGATCCTTCGGCCCATCTTCTTCGCAATTTCAAGCCGAACAAGGCACGCAAAATGTTCAGCGAGTTTATTATAACGCGCGTACCTGCCATATTTCCGGTTTTTCTCGACAAACTGTGATAATATACAAATGGGAATAAAAATAAAATTATTTATTTATTTATTTATTTATTTATTTATACGGGCAGAGGCCCAATAGTACAAGCTTGTGACAAAGTTAATTTAATGAAATCGGTCCACGCGTAACGGGTGTACAAATTAACACTAGAACTATCGACAATTAAAGTGTACTCATTTGCATGCAGATCATATTGAGAATTGCACGAAAAAATGTTGAATACATAGAAAACAAATCTTTATTTATATCTTCTACAGAACATTGTAGTAAATTTTGGAAGCTTCACCATAGTGAATTCATAAGGTTGCTATGAATGATCATTGTGACTGCTCTGATAATTCTAGCGTTAAATGAAGATAGATGAAGAACAAGGGAGAATAAATTATTGATTAATTTTTGTTGAATTAATTGAATTAATAATTACTGAACAATTGCTGTTAATTTTTATCAAAAAATAAACTTTAAACAAATCTAAAGAAACGGCGGGAACTTAGTTGCCAATCCATTAGACAGATTTTCATTACCCTTTTTATTTTGCATTTCCGTGGGCGTCGGTCAATTTTCATTTTTTTTTCTTTCTGCTGCCGCTTTTTCTTTCGGATAAAAATTTTTCAAATAAATCTCCGCGCCGCACGGGACGGGGAAAACGGTAGGGCATAAAAGCAGCATAAAAACTGTTATTTACAGCGGAGCGCATCGGCCGGTGCCGATAATTCTCGCGTGGACCGAATTGCGAGATGATACGCGATGATAACGCGTTGCACGGCGAAACTCGAAATCGAGCCGCGATCGAATGCCCCAGGGGCGATCGGTGTCGTTACACGAGCTGTTTCGAAGGGAGCCTTGCCTGATCGACAGGGGAAAGTGTCCCCCGAATACGTTGGACGTGAGGCAATTATGCTTCAGGAGTGGACGAGGCAAGGAAGTGTACCTCGAACGGTTGACGAGGTTAATTTCAGGGTTTAATTTGAGCTGGATAAATCGAAAGAGTTATTTCTAATCGAGTTATATTTAATTCGTTCGTTATGGTAAATAGTAATTTCGTTCGGAAAAAGATGGTGACAGCATGCGAGAGAGTGGAGGGAGGGTGCAACAAAGACAATAGGATTACGTTTTTCCCGTAATGTACAGAAGAATAGAGAAATTAGTCATTAGAGAGTACTTGCAATCATTCGGTAAAAGTAAAAGTAAAGATAAAAATTCGTTGTCAAATCAGATAAATTACTTACGACTAAATTTACTGGTTTCTCTGTTAGTCCATTATTTTTTTGTATACATAAAAAAATTGCAACTAAACGTACACTACCGGCTGAAAGTTTCGAAGCATCACACGTTACGAGAACCGCGAGGATTTAAAAAACGAAAGGATTTGAAATTTACAGATTCCTCCGTTCAAAAATCTACACAAACACGTAATATTGTTGTCAGCACGTACACCGTAAATTTCCAGCTTCGACAGAGATGTAAACCGAAACGCGTTTCCAAACTTTTGAACGTTACTGTATATCTAAAGCGATCGTGAAACAAAACGAAAGATACGTAACACGATTTCAGTTAGAAAATGTTTTTTCCCCGCGTTTCACATGCGTTTACCCCACTGTGCGCCGCGAAACGCTTCTCCCCACCCCTTCCACGCTCCCCCCTCTCCGCCAAAGGGCCCGTCGGGCCCCACTCGAGGCGGCCTCGCACAAGCGTCGTCGTACTTCTAACCGACGGGGGTACCCTCTTGCAACCGGGCTACGTGGCGGAATGCGTTTGGTGAACGCACTCTGTGGGTGATTTTTGCAGGGCCGTATCGGGCCCCCATCCTTCTGTCTTGCCGGCTAAAATATTCGCGGGCCCGATCACGATAATATATTTCCTGCACGACGAACGCGTCCACGGACGACGAACGAACGAGCGAATTTATTCGCCGGTAACAGCAAGAAATATAACTCAATTTCTAATTGCTCGCGGGGCCCGATCCGAGGGGGTTCGGTGACCCCCGCCAATTAATGTATTCCGCAAGAGAAGGCCCTCTTCTTGCGCGGCTCACGCTGTCCCTGGGGTACGGAGGGATTCGCTTCGTGTACGTACGGAAAGTTCGTCCGTTGGCGGGGCTCGATACGAGTACGATTAGCAGATTTATGGAATGTTATTGTGGGTATTAGACGATATAACAAACGTTTGTTTACCGGTATGTATGGTACAATAATGGAAGATACAATGTAATATATTCGCTTCACTTTACTATATTTTCTTCCTCTTCTGTTTCATACATTGCCTAAAAACGCTGGACATGATATACAATGATTAGGCATTCTATAGAACTGGCTTTTCATACATTGTTGGTAACATATATATGCCATGAAATATTTTCTTTCATACGAAACAACGTTTGTTGTACAACCTCATTGCAAATAGTTCAACAAATAAAATAGATCTGTCCTTTCGAGATATTCATTTCCAATTTGATGTCACATTGTTGTTAGTGATATTTCCACCCTTTGCACTCGACTAGAGCTATTAAAATAAGTTTGTATTGAAATTTACATGATCTGGATGAATAATATTGAAATTTGTAAATGTGACTGTTTAACCCTTTGCATTTAAAAATTCATAGAATCGGTATCGTTCGATCACGGAGTGTCGCCTTCGAGTGCAAAGGGTTAAAAATCCAGCAGCTATTCCTTTTAGCTGATTCTATCAGGGGTAGCCGTCGATCGAAGAAGGGAAAAACGAAGGGTCCGTCGTACGCTCCTGTTATTCCGAAAAGGTGCTCGAGGGCCCCTCGTTACGTTACGCTGTTCGACAAGAAAATTTGCCTCCAAGCTTGAACCGCGCGAATCGCGTACATACGTGTTCACATATAAAACTTGTATAGACGGTAGTGCATTTGTACACTCTTGTACAAAAGTGCAGTGGAGTCTTTTGGATTCGAACTGATAGGGAGACGTACAGCGACTTACGAATTGATCGAATGATTTTTGATCGAATGCAACTGAAATTTTGTTGTTTAACTATTTTTGTTTTATATTTTTTTTTAAATAAATATTCTTTATTATGCCTTTTCAACTTTTCTATTAACCGTTGCAATTTATAACCAGCAATTACGTTTTGATTCTATAATAAATGTAATAAAGAGTGGTTTTCGATCAGTTTTATAGTTCATCATAAGTGTTAGGGTTGCGGAATTTATTAATAAAATAATTTTCTCTAATGTTGGTATTTCATTTTGGTATTGAAATAGGGCTTGAAAGGATTGATGATTTGTTTAGATTTTTAAGGATTTCATATCTGTTTGGTTATCAAATTGTGTAAGTTTTCCAGCGTAAATAATTCTTCGAAGTTATACGCTTTTCGTGTCTCAAACTGTGGAAGCCTTTCTTCAAGTGAACACTCTGAAGCGGAAAACACACGTTTGTAGCTGTCTCAACTAAATTAATAAACAAGTTAATGTTCATAAAACGTCAGAAACTCTTGTTTCTCGTAAACATTTGAAATTCGACAAACGAACGGTTTCCACGACTTTGGAAAATTGGTATAATATTTAAATAAACATGAAAGTTTTACACTTTTGTTCATCGTCTGAACAATTGTTCATCTCAAATCTTTCTCTCTTGATTAGAGAGAGTTGAAAGGCTATTTCTTCGATAGATACTCAATTTTCTTATTTTATCTACGACAAATTGACACGAATCTTTCGAATGATCCATATACTTCGACCAACGTGGTTTCGTAAAAGTTGCAATAGTTACAAAGCTCGATTTAACTGTCACACGTTGTACGAGACCGGTGAATGCCCCCGGTACTTATGAACAGGGGTGTACTTACGCGTGTACGCCTGCACGACGGCAACGCTGATTTATCGGTCGACATTTTTTCGGGGGATTTTTATTACGTTTTGATCCCTCCGCGCATACATTTTAGCGTCCTCCGCGAGCGGACGGTCCCCGCGAGCACGTGACACTCGAATCACCGACAGAATCTCCCGTATCCTCTTTGCTTTTCCGAGAAATCCTCTTTGCCCGCCTCACGAGCCCCGGCTTCGAGCCGTAAGCCCGCGTCCGCGGTGATAATTTACGCGGCGCGTGAAATCGTTTAATGAGACGGTACTAATCAGCGTATTGCTTCATCTCACCCTAAAATGGCTTACTTAAGGGACATGCGCGTTTTTGAGAATTTTTCTGTCTGGGAAATAACTGCGTGTTTGAAAATAGAATATTACGTGTCTTAGTAAATCTGTTTCGAAAAATTGCTACTGCATCCGCACTTTTGAGTATATGTTTTATCATTTGTTGGAATCTGATCAAATATTATGTATAAGTCTTAAGATGCATTGTATACTTTGATAATTTTGGCAATACACGAAGAAATTAAGATTGTTAAATGTTTTACTCATCTGTGGGTATTTATTAGATATTCTATAATTTCTACTGTTTGAAATAGTACCTAAATAATATATAGTACGAAATCGTTTAATGAGACAGTACTAATCAGCGGATTGCTTCATCTCACCCTAAAATGGCTTACTTAAGGGACATGCGCGTTTTTGAGAATTTTTCTGTCTGGGAAATAACCACGTGTTTGAAAATAGAATATTACGTGTCTTAGTAAATCTGTTTCGAAAAATTGCTACTGCATCCGCACTTTTGAGTATATGTTTTATTATTTATTGGGATCTAATCAAGGGTTATGTATAATGTAAATACTTCTGTCTAAAATGATTTATCAATTTATATGGTTGATGTATAGGATTAAGATGTATTGTATATTTGGAAAATCTTAGCAATACACGTAGAAATTAAGATTGTTAAATGTTTTACTCATCTGTGGGTATTTATCAGATATTCGATGTGATATCAGATGCGATGAAGTGAAACTTATATAAGGATAAGACAAAAGATAAGTCGCAGAGTACCTGAATCAGTCAGGTTAAATCAAGTATTTTTATTGAATATCGTCTTACAAAAAATATGTTACAAATAATATATAAGGAAGAGTTTAATGTCAATGTCCAAAATTGAAAGTAATTATTCCTAAAAATTTAAACTGTTTCTATTTTAACATCTTTATTTTAAGGTACCTTCTTTCTGTTTCATTTAGCATTTTCAATTACATTCGAAAACATAATCTCCTGTTTCTAATTTTTCTGTTGCTGCTCAAACACACGTACACGTGCATAAAAGTACATGGTAGAATGGCATTAATTACATCATACATATAATTGCTACATATTTACACAAGTTACAATAACTATACCGTAATTGTAATAAATTAATTACAAGCATGTTTCGAAGTACAGGAAATCGAAATTGTCTGAAAAAACGACTCGTATTGCGTATGAAGAAAAAAAAAAAACGCACGGAGCGCAAAGGGTTAAGCTTTTGTCCGTAACCGTAAAAAAGGCTCTATTGTAATTCAGAAAAAATTGTTCCTATTTTTTGCGTTGCAAAACAATTTCAGCGACAACACCGTTTCAATTCCTCCAAGATTATACACCATTTTCAATGGCACAATGTTCGTTGACGAGGGTACTACCGTTTTTTTTTTACGTTTCGTCAGTGAATCTCTCTGGCAACCGCGTCGATTATCCTCTGAAACGTGGCGCTGTCCAAGCCGCAGAACGATCTGTCTCGCGGATATATGGACAACGCTGCCCGTTTCCGTCGACGGCGTAAAATATCGTCGAACTCGTCGTCCGTCGTCACTGGGTTCACCTTGGCGTAGTAAAGCGCGGCGAAACCGCTGTAGATGAGAAGGACCGCCGTTGCGAGCTGTTAGAAAGCAAGGTGTTTTAATTAGAACATCGCATGCATTCCATTGTCTCGCGGATTTTATGTTCCTGTTAGGACGGAGGAACTTGTACAACGTAACCTCGATTATTCGAACCGATCGTGGCACGTGTTGGATAATGGTACAGTAGCCGACACAAGTTTAAGACAAGAGAACGATGTAAAAACGTAGCTTTATGGTGTGGAAATGTTGTCTGTATATTCATTTTTATTGTTATTACGGTGAAACGCTATTTATTGACTCTAGCACAGAATACAAGTTTTGTTCGTCGAGCTAATTTTTATAACTGAAGGTATTTATTCTCGTTGACTCTTTGGTTTTAAATTTTGGACCTGTAAATTGATACCGTAAATTGATCAGATTTCCGGTTAATCGAATTTATGGATAATGATAGTTGCGATTATCGAATGTTTTGTCAATTGACTTTTCGGTGATCGAATTAGAATAGAATTGTCGTTTTTCTTAATTTTTTTTATTAATATGATAATCAGGAATAAATCAACTAAACTTGCAGGTTATCGTGCAACTTTGAAATATATATCGTTATCATAGGTTCGTCAACATTTTTTGTTGTTTTATTAAGATTACGGTGAAACGTTTTTTCCTTGTAATCCCATTTCTTCTGGTAAAACCAGCTTTTTAACGTTTTTAACAAGCATCGAATTACTGATCGTACTTCGAGAATTTCAATGCTCGTCATTAACAGAGCGGTGCGAGGAAAAATTTCTAATTCACGGCAAACGACTGTTTCACACGAACGAAAATTGTTAGAAATTGCAAGAAGTCCTCGAGGTTGATCGAGGTAGAATTTCACCGCACCACAGTTTCTGTTAATTTATTAATAACGGTTCCCGACAGCTCGTTTCCGGAAACTGGCGGATCAGCATTGAATGCTCTAAAAAGTTTCGACTGTTTATTTATCGCGAGACTTTAATGGTCATAACGCGGATCCTTTGTGCTAGAACGATGTAATTGAATGAAATTCTCGATACACATTCTACTTCCTCTTTGAAAATACGGTCAATAGTCCTCAGACTCACTGCCCCGAGCGATCGTTGAAACTGCACGCGAAACAAAGAAATGGAGTGTCACGTGGTGAATGCACGGTACTACGAAACAGTCAATTGCAAAAGTTTTCCATGCATTTGTGAAATTTCACTGTTTCTTTTCAGATCTAGATAATTTTAACTTAGAATCGAATCGATATCTGTTAAATATTCGAATGTTTTTTCTTTGAAACATTTGATATTTGACAAGTACATATCTTACATGGATAATATAAACTTTTGTGATTGACTGTACCTGCCTAGGTATCTTTTATCAAATATATATGAATTAACATTTCAATTTGAATTTTTGAATTAATTGACTGCAATTTATTGCATCGGTTAAAAGTGTTTGATTAATTTTGTGAGTTACCGTAGATATTTAAAGTAGATGCAGCTGATTATAGAAACTATTAATATTTTCGTTTCATATTCAATGAGCATACGGTAACGGGCAAAAAGTTAAAAAACAAAGAATCAACGAAAACGAACAAAATTAATTTATAAGAAATAGCACGATGAGTAAAATTCGTATATTTATGATAATCAGTCATTAATAATCGTAATCAAAAATGAATGCGTAGAAAATATTTGCCAACTTTTGTCCGCCACTGTATACCAAACATGTTGTTTTAAAGTTGTTAACATTAAAGATATATTATCAAATCAAGCGTTGCAATTTTTATTTCACAAGCGAAAAATTTCTACACCGTTCAAATATAATGCTCTGCTTCGCGTAGCTGTGAATTCATGTTTATGACTGGGAATCAATTGAAAACTCACCTGAAACACGGCCCAGAATTTGTAGCTCCCCTCGTTTATCAGAAAATCGTAGTAACCGCCCCAGTAATCGACCTTCCCGTGCCCCATGGCTTTCATAGCGTGGTCTTCGTCGTTCGCTATATGATCATCATGATCATCGTGGTGGTCATCTTCATACATTGATCCGTGATCCTCATGGTAACCGCGGCGATACATTCTCGGATGTCTAATGGAAAATAAAATTGCAAACAGAATGAAACAATGTTCGTTAGTTTCGGTTAACCTTCTAGTTCTTTGCACTCGAATTTAATATGACCATGAATTGACGCCAACTCGGAATTTATTTTTTTATTCGATCGAAACAAAAATTTTCCAACACGTTATTAGCATATTTAGCTGTAACGTTTCATGAGTATAATTAAAAAAAATGAAAATTCCACGATAAAACTTGTGACGTCGCATACGTTGAGATATACGAGTGCAAAGGGCTTTCGTAAAATCCTATAATTACGGTATTTTATTTAGTCTGTATGAACGTTAAACAAAATTTCATGTTTATTAAAATTTGAATTTGTTAATTAAATTAGTTTATAAACACTCCAATCCGTTTATCGAATCCATTTATTAATTTTTATCGATTGACTAAGAAATTTATATTTCAAAACATAAGCACGATTTTATTTTACATTATAATAGATTCATACGATGTATTTGCATAACATTTAACAATATCTTTCTATTCTTATTTAAATTTTCTATACAATCAAATCTTTTTTAACAATAAATTCGTTTAGAACAGTTTGTTTACGATAACAGAGGTGGAAGTTAATCGATAGATTTGTATTAAATTATAATCTTTGCTTTAGACGATTTAAATTATAATGTTTGGACGACTAAAGGCAATAAATTTTTGCAGAAAATTAAAACTAATTATTTAAAATAAATAAAAGATAAAAATAAAAGTAATTATTTATTTCTTTATTCATTTATTTATTGACGGGGAAAAAAATTTAATACTTTATGATACTTTTTTAATGATTCATTTTTATATAAAAAATATTGTTTGAAAGTACCTGTACGATTGAACTGCCGTACCAATCTCAGAAGTTTCGTCGTAATCGCTGCTTTCCGGAAGTCTATCAATCTCGCCGAAAGTGGATTCACTTGCCGATGCATGAGAAACACAAACAAGCAGTAGGAGACAATGGCATACTAAATTTGTTTGCATTCTGTCTGAAATACGAAGGGATTAGGATATTTTAAACAATTGTGGAGTCACTTCTAAATTTATATTTATTATATACACAGTTTACTATTGTTCGTTATTTTTGGCATAATTTTCAAACAAGCGAGAATTTCTTTTACGTGTCGTAACTTTTGTTTTCTTATATGAAACATTTTGTTTTTGAGGCTGTCGTACTGAGATACATTTTAATTAAACTATTAATTAATTCATTAATTTTCCCTTTCCTGATTTAGCCTTCAAAACATTCATCGTGTATACACACATGGTATCCCACATAAAACAAGCCACTCAACTGTTTTCTGACAACTTAACGTACGCATAAATTAAACTTGTACAACGTGTGATAATTCTGTGATATTAAATTTCTATAAAATAATTTTGAGAAAACGACGTTCCTCACACTGTATCCATTTAACCCTTTGCACTCGAAAGGTGACCGTTAGTCGTCTAATGATACTAGCTTCAACAATTTTTAGATTCGAAATATTTATTAAGATTCGCCTGTATTAAACGTGATTTGGTTTGGTTAAGTGTTATACTAAAATTTGCATCTATGATTATTTAATCACTGAGTATAACCGATAAACAAATTAACCGAAGTCTTAAAATTTACGGAACTATCGTTTGGTGACTAACAGTCATCTCTCGAGCGCAAAGGGTTAAATTATGAACAACATGTTTTTAAAAACAACTGGCAGTCTGTTTCAATTGACACACCCCGTACATTAATCCTCTGTATCGCCATGTGACTTGGAAGTTATATATCCTTTTATATACGAATTTTGTTCGTCGCGTTAATCGAAATTGTGGTAATTAAAATATTCCTATAATTGAATTTCTTGATATTAAAAATTCTGTTTATCAGTATTCTAATAATCGAACTTGATAATTAAGGTTATGATAATCGATTGTTTACTTAATTGACACTTCTGTAATCGGATTTCTCAATAATGAAACTTCTACTTAGCAATATTCTAATAATCGGAATTATTAATAATTGAGGTTTCAATAATCGATTGTTTCCTTAATCGATACTTTTGCGATCGGTAATTCCTCAATAACAAAAGTTCTACTTAGCAATATTCTAATAATCGAAATTATTTATAATTAATATTTCAACAATCGATTGTTTCCTTAATCGATACTTTTGCGATCGGTAATTCCTCGATAACGAAAGTTCTACTTAGCAATATTCTAATAATCGGAATTATTAATAATTAATATTTCAATAATCGATTGTTTCCTTAATCGGCACTTCTGCGATCGGTAATTCCTCCATAATGAAAGTTCTACTTAGCAATATTCTAATAATCGAAATTATTAATAATTAAAGTTTCAGTAATCAATTGTTTCCTTAATCGACGCTTCTACGATCGGTAATTCCTCGATAATAAAAGTTCCACTTAGCAATATTCTAATAATCAAAATTATCAATAATTAAGTAATCGATTGATCCATCAGTCAGTGTTTCGATCATTAAGTTTACCGATAATCAAGGTTGTAGTAATCTAGTATTCTGTTAATCTCCATGCTCCATTAATCGAACATTTCACTAATGAAATCTATCGCTTATTAAAACGAATTCGTTTCCTTATCCATTCAGCCGATCCAAGTTCTACCCCATCGTTCGAACACTGTTAGTTTCTGTCAACAACACGAAACGAAGCGGGAATCTTACCCATCGTTCGATCCTCTTCGATCGCAACGTTTCGCGCTTCAATGGATCCTCGTTGCTCGACCAATTGCGCGGTTCGTTCCTCTCATTCGTGAACACGTGGCCTGTGCAACACTTTTCGTTCGTCTCACCGTCGATTCACGGGAACTACAAACGAATCACCACCGGATCCGACGCGAACGAGCGAAACCTTCCTCGTGTACCCGACAGAGTTCATCGATCTCGTGCGCCGCACCGATCACTACGCGTTTCCCTTTGTTTCCGGTCTCGAGGATCGGTTCTGTTCGAAGGACCGTGCACACGGCCAGGGGGAACCGTCGTTGATAAAATCCAAGGAGCAACTGAACGAATCGCGGGTCCAGTTCAAACATACTGTTCGGTTACCCGGTAACTGTATCACCAGAAACGTTAAGCAAATCCAGCGTGCAGCGCTAAAAGCCCTAATTGTTACAACTCTTACGTATCGCCGTCGCGTCGTCGTCTAGGAGGAGGATTTCGCAGGCGAAAATTCGGTTACGGATTCACGATTATTGTGTTAGGTATGCAAATTAATTCGGTCCTTTTTCCTTCTGCCTTTTTCGTACGGAACCCGTCGGCGAAAATTCGATTACAGATCGACGATTATTGTGTTAGGTATGCAAATTAATTTGGTCCTTTTTCCTTCTGCCTTTTTCGTACGGAACCCGTCGGCGAAAATTCGATTACAGATCGACGATTATTGTGTTAGGTATGCAAATTAATTTGGTCCTTTTTCCTCGTGCCTGTTTCGTACGGAACCCGTCTTCCTGACTTTGAGAATTTTTCCTGACACTGAAGCAAACGTTGCGATAAGCATTGGTTGCAACGCAACCACTTGTTTCGTTTTTTCAAACGTTTTCCAAAGGTTTTCTTAAACTTTCTTGGCTGTCCTGGACGTGGCTTGTCAAATAGATTAAAATCTACGTTTCGAAAGTTTTGAAATCAGTTTTCACACGTTTTATACGTCACCAACTGTGGAACAAACCATTTCTTTAGCTTCAGAAGCTTTTTTCTTCGGTTCAATAGCAAACAGTATGCAGCAGTGCCTGAAATGCTCCTTTTCGAATGCCATATTGTTTACTGTTATTAAGTGAAATTATACAGAGTTGTCTTTAGTTGTTTTAATGTTCCTTACAGTATAATGTTGCTACTTTAAAATCACTACAGGGCAGGAAAGGTGTTTCAACCCTCTATGGGCCCGTGTAACTTTCAAGTCACAAGCTAATTTTTTGACATTTTAACAAACAATTTTAATTTCCTTCATGAGATGGCGTATACGTGTTAATTTTATAATGTTCTCTAATTTCAAATTGTTTAAACTGAACAATTTTTTTTCATCCGTGTATATATACGATTATAATCGTTGATTTTTCAGTTCCATCAATTTTTTTATATTTAAAACAAAAATTCGGCCCATAGAGGGTTCATTTTGAATGGAAGTTACAAAGCGTTAAACGCAAAGACACCGAATTAATTTGCACGCCTAATATCTGAACCGATCTCGTTGGCGCGTTCTATTATCGTGTCTACGGGGACGGTCTACGGTTGTGTTTGATTTTTTAATCAGATCGTTGAACCGTTTAAGGTGGAATTTGGCTCAAAATGATTGGACCGCCAATGTTTATGCAGCTGCGAAAAATTTAAACTGGGGCAAACCGTCTAGGACGTGTTTGTTTGTGTGTGTGTGATATGTGAAAATATACAGAATGTCCAAAGTGAAGTGCATTGTACAATACTTTAGCGGAGTAAAATAAATTTAATTACAGTAGGTTTCGAAACGTGAATTTTTATAAATGTATTTAATTTCATAGTGATTATATCGGCGGTGATTTATTGGCAGTGAGTTTCTATACGGTGGGTACAAAAAGTACTTACACGAGATTGCTTCTGTTTTGGTATCCAGGTATTGACATTTTTCATGGTGATAGGTTAATATAATGATTGTTGATAAATATTGATAACACGTAACTGAGGAATTGAACTAATAAAATATTTATTTACATATTCATGTATGTCTATGTTCAAATTTATTGTTTGTTTCTCCAAGGGTAATTTTTATGAATCAGTTAAAAAATTTTGTTTGAACAGGTAACAATACTTAACTTTTTCATAGAATTTTTGTATTTTTCAGCAGAAAATTTAGCATATAATTTCCTTAAGGGGTGTAAAAATTAAGCAACAAACTGTGCAGAATTTTGTTATTAAAAAAATTCTACGGTACGTTTGATTTCATGTGGAATATAATCAAATACTCAAAACACATACATACACAAAATATTTTTCACATCAGTTCGCGCATTAGTCTGTGGTATAATAACTTCGGTGTAACGTCGTGTAACAGAATGATCACTTTCGTAATTTCGCGTGTATTCGTATCCACTTACAAATATTACAGTTTCAAGTAAACGAAAGTCAAGGGAAACAAACTTGTTTTAAATCAATTAACCAGCACGGTAGAGCTTTTGGTTTTTGTACGCACACACTCGTAATCTGCGTTATTAACAGTTACTTCCTAAAATACCTAGCCGTTTCGCCTCGAAACCATCGCTCCCATCGATTCCAAGATTTTCAAGGCGACCCTGTGTCCTACGCCGGTGATCCAAATAACGTATTACCCGCACTTAGAGAATCGTTAAAAGTCCATCAGCTTGTGGAACTCGGTTAAATTTATGTAACAAAACAATTAACACGAGATCAATACGAAAGCTACAAATTTCTATTCACATCTAGTGAGTGTACTCCATTTACACAGCCGGAGGAGCAACCCGATTTGTCGATCACCGACCGGGCTGACCGTGGCAAAAGCGCAGTAGCAGCCACAGCTCGTGTTGTTGTTTCAGCCAATTTGAGCATTTAGCCGTGTTTCAGCGGTAATGACTGTTTAACCGCGGTAGGTGCGAGCCAGGTAAATCGACGGAAAGTTTCTTCGGGAGAGGATGGAATTTTTGATGCCTCCTACAGTGTCTGCTCGTAGAATATACCAGTGATGGACAAAAATATTCGCATGCTGCGTTGCAGGGTAATTCAGATGATAAAACGATTCTAATTTTAACCCTTTGTGGTACCATTTAGCTCAAAGAAATTTGAGCACGAACGGTGGGAAGGTTTCAAATGTTTGAACACGTTCGTCGCCCAGCGTGATTCGGCTGAGTTTCTCGCTGGGCCCAAATCCGATTGCATAGAAAACTGAGGTGAAAAAATATAGAATCAGCAAAAAATTTAACTTTTTATTTTTATTTTATGTATTTTATATTTATATATATTATACCTCAATATTTATTCCAATGAATTCCTTTAAAATTCCAATTTCAAATACAATTTAAGAAAAAGAGTGTCATCCATATTTGGGTGACGTGGCGACGAACGTGTTAATCTCGTTATTTCACCCATCAAACTGAAGCTGTTGTTAAGCGTTAGAAATTAAATACAGAAATACTACGAAGCAAAAATTAACCATAAACCAGCATTCTTTTAACTTTCTCAACGGCTTTGTTGTATTCCCGGTGTAAAGAAATAACGTAACACAATTTTACGAGGTTTAACGTTTTATTCTTCAGCGAACTGTTGAGGAACTGCCTTAAACTGAACTCTCTACTGTTAGGGTCTGGATTATGGTTCTTTTAAATGCGTGGAAAAATGATTGTGGTAGGGATAACATAGGATGAGGAAAATTTAGAGTCCAAGGGGTACAGATGAGTTAGGGACCAAAGGACATGGATGAGTCACTAGGAAGTGAAGGTTCAAGTAGCACAATATTTGGTAAAGGATGACTATTGCGATAGGATAATTGATAAAAAGGAAAACAGCTTCTTCCAAGAACCCAAGCCTCATCTGGCATTTTAAAAAGTTCGAAAACATTGAGAAACAGAACAAAGGGGCTAAAGGACCCGGTTAGGGTTGTATTAATTTCGACCACTATGTTCTGCTAGAATTTGACATGGTGCGTTTTGTGATTATCAGTGTAACACTTATTTTTAGAAAATGATAAAATAATTTTTAATTTTTTATATTATCAAGGATCATAATATCAAGAAACAAACGTCTATCACAAAATATAACTGTCTAGACCCAAAAGAACAGTGCCAAACTGTCGCTAATAACCTGAAGGGTGATGCGACATTAAATACGAATTAAAAAAAAAAAAAAAAAAAAAAAAAAAAAAAATATCAACCTCTTTCATTATAGTAACAAACAGCAGCGCGATCGCGCTTCTCCGCATTTTTGGCAAAAACATAAGAGAAGCGCGAGAGCCGCACTCAAACGGTTAAATACACAGGATGACGTTAGAGTTGCTAAAGCCTGTTTCACAAAAGTTGTGCGAACCGGCTGGAACGAAATTGCGAATGCAGCCCGGACCGCAAAAGGGTTAACGCACGTTGTACACGTGCCCGCTTGATACGCGTTCAGAAACCTCTAATATCTAGGCAAAGGAAACATCAAGTTGTGGTCGGTTAGTCGAAGTACATCCTCCTACGGTATTAGGTCAGCCGATTAGCAAGTTCTTAAGCGAGTCCCGTTGAAACAATACTCTAAATCGGCGATAATTGCGACAGATGTTTCTGCTCGATGCAGGTTCAGTTAGAAACGGGCGTGGTTGCTCGAGTTTGCCCGTGTCCTCGAGCGCGTTTTCGTTCGTTCTAATGAATGAGGAATGACTTCTGTCGCGTACGCGTTTTCCACCGTCGGTATCCGGGCAGTTAACCCTTTTAGTGGCAGGCATTTCACGGAGTACATGCGAAGAATGCCACGAGCCGATTTGATATACACACGTTTATACGAATAGCTTAACACTATTCCTAATGACACTTCACGTATACCTATTTCTACCGCGACATTTCCACGTAAGAGAGACTACAAATTTTTCTCAAAAAATAAACAATGAAAAAAAACGTGAATATTGAAAAATGTATCATACGTATATTTGAGAAAAAGTCTAAAGTTTAAAGGCGTTTCAATTACGTTGCATGTATGAAATTCTAATCGACATTTCAAAAAAGGGTCATTTTACCGATTGTGGAAGGAATAGTGTTAATAAGGAACAAAATTCCGAACGTTGGGACTTTTTTCCCTGGTAACCAATAGTAGGGATAGGGCCCCGTCGAAAATATTTCGTTATGCAAATTTATCACCCTATGACCAATTTTAGGCAATACACTTTGTACGCTATGGAGCAACGATCCTGCGTGGCTTTTGCAATTTTTGTCTTTTCAATTTCGTTGAAACTTGCTCAGCCTTTTCTCGGTTCTCGCCCAAAACGTTCACGGAACGGATTCGCGTGAAAGAATTCTCTTACGTATCAAGTTTATTATACCCACCTGCAGAAGCATAATACGAACCGATACTTCGTATTCCTGGTACGTAACGAAATCAAGGGATCATACGTGGAAAGAAAGCAAGGGACCCGAGGAGAGAGCGTAATTGGCCAATCGGAATGCGAGACGATCAGAATTCCCGCGTCGTTTCCAGTAATTCTTTCGATTCCACCGATACTGACAAATTCCGGCTCGTTATCCCGCCAAAAACTTGCGCCGCCGCTCGTGGCGCGATCGTAAGAAGCAACCATAACCGAATACGCTTGTTTCTCGGGAAGGATTTAAGAGTCGAGAGTGCGCCAGCCTTTGTGTTCCTGGATCATGTTTTCGCGAATAATTTTGTGAAAGCAAGAATCACTGATTTTGTTAAAAAATTTCAGAAGCTTTATTTCTAAATTTGTATCTGGATGGAATGTTTTGTTAATTTTGTCATAAAATAAAGTAGTAAAAGAAGTTTCTTTTATTGAATGTTTATATTTTTTTTTAAACAGAAATTTGTAATAAAATTCGTGGGAAATTTAAATTTGCATGTTATTTAAAAAAATATAAAATATAGTACTCGGAATAAAAGATACGTTATCATATTTAGAAGGTGAATAAGATTTTTATCCAAGGTTTCTTCCACTTGTTTTATTGTGTTAAAAAAGTATGAACGTGCATAAACATTTACATTTTATTTAGTAATAAATTGATGAACACATGTTTTGTAAGTTTTTTACATTCATTGTAAAACTACTTAATTTTGTTGTTAGCGGAATACAAATATTTCTTATTGGATATCAGTATACTAGAATTTAACGAAGTGTTGTTATTTTTACGTTAAATAAATAATACGTTGAGAGGATTCTTAAATATTTACACAGAATTTAATTATATTTTCCTTACAGAATTATTACTTGTACTGTAAAGTATAATTCTAATATACATATAAATTAATGTTGTACTACAGGATGTCCTATCTACCTGTTTGTTTACCTGTTCATTTTTATCTTTATTATGGTAGAACGCTAGGTATCGATTAACATAGAATACAAATTTTATTTTTTATCGTCATTTCTTATCAATTAATTCATTTATTTTCTTTGACCCTTTGATCTTAAACTTTTGTCTGTTACTGTACATCCCATTATACGTAAAAGAGCTAAGCAAATGGTGGGACCACATTTAACCCTTTCGCGGCACAACTAAACCATACTTTGCCATCATTTTCTGTGTTGCCTAATGCCTGTACTAGCTTTATTTCGACTTCCCTATTGAAATAAAGCAATAATATAATTATGATTTTAATAGTATTTATTACCTATTACTTTTTAATAATCTTTTTCAATACAAAAAGTTTTAAAACAGGGATAAATACACAATTCGACAATGCTTTATTTGTACCGTATATGGTTAGCATCAGCCTCTGCGAGTCAATGAATGCCTGCCGTATATAGACGGCGTCAGCTGCTGTGATGGATCTAGCGACTGCCGTATACGCAAACGCCCCTTGACTTTCGCACACAATTGGTTCCTACAAATGTGTGCGAATGTTGAATGTTCGAAAGTAGAGAGATGTAAAAGAATATGCATCAAAAACTGTGTTTTAAAGTATTGATTAGAACAACATTCTTGTCTTATGGCTAAAGTCTGATGTCCCCTGAGAAAGGGTAGCCTAGTAGCCTACTCGACTCACGATGTCCCTTTAGAGCTGACATCCGATCGCAAAGGCTTAAAAAGTTGAATTTTTAAAAATGTGTGAAAGTAGAGGGATGTAAGAAATATGCATCAAAAACTGTGTTTTAAAGTATTGATCGGAACAACATTGTTGTCTTATGGCTAAAGTCTGATGTCCCCTGAGAGGGGGTAGCCCAGTAGCCTATTCGACTCACGATGTCCCTTCAGAGCTGACATCCGATCGCAAAGGCTTAAAAAGTTGAATTTTTAAAAATGTGCGAAAAAGTAAAATGAGCGAAAGTCGAGGGGCGCCTGTATACACCCGTCGTGAAAGGGTTAACCCATCTAACCCCAAAGAGTTAAGAGATTTTCCCGTACTTCTCCACGAAGCTTTCGATACCCTGCAATATTTCGCCTCCGAGGTCCCACCAGCTGTGCTCGCCGTACGATCTCGAGTGGCCCACAGACTCCGCGAGATGCGCGGGGAACGTGATCTTATGCCTGGCGATGCTCTTCAGCACCAGTGCCGCGAGGTAGATGACGAAGTAGATGCTGAAGTACAGCGGAACGTAGAAGAGCTTCTTGCCTATGTAGTAGTAAGAGTAGGGCCTCTTGTCGAGCCTCTGGTCGTTCATTTCCGGCGGCTCCGTGTGGTCGTGGTACTCCGGGATGTGGTCGTAGATGATCTCGTGATGGAAGTCGTGATGATGGTGGCCGTACGAATCGTCGTCGCTGTACGGCGGATGGTCCAGGTGGCTGGAGTACTCCATCGGTTTCGGTGGTGAATCGTTGTTGCTGTAGGACGTGTCCGGGGTATAGTCCGGATAGTCGGAGTCGTGGTCGTGGGAGGCGAAGTACGAGTCAGGCTTGTACGAGTCCGGTGGCTGGAAACGATAGAGAAACGGGGGCAAATGGGGTTTTATATTATTAAATAAAATTCACTCTTATTTGAGACACTATAACACTTTATTAAATAGCACGAGGAAGGTGCAACTCTGATCGAACCTTGCGAGCTTTGTCATGGGACTAGCAAAACGCAGTGGTTGAAATTCCTACGACCCCGTCCGGGTCCTTCAGCCCCTTTGTTCTGTTTATTAACGTTTTCAAACTTTCTAAAATACCAGATCTGACTTGGGTCCTTCGATGCAAATGAGTACACTTTAATCGTCGGTGGTTCCTGCGTTACATTCGTTAAACTGAAGCAATGACTAATGTTAATTTATGTAAAATAGGCTGTGCAAATGGAAGTTCCTCAACTTCCACCCTAGAGCTTAACACTAGAACTCCAGACAATTAAAGTGTACTTATTCGCGTGGAAGAGATCAAATTGAAAATTACACGAAAAAAAAAACACCGAATACCTAGAAAACAAATCTTTATCTATACCTTCTGCAGAAAATCGTAGTAAATTTTGGAAACGTTATCACAATGAATTTATAAGGTTGCTATGAATAATCACCAATTGGTAATTTTGACTGCTCTGATAGTCCCAGTGTTAAATAAAAAAATTACGCCACCCTAGTAACATGTAGAACGAGGATTGCCTATAGTTTTGTAATACTTTCAAAATTTACCTTGTCGCTGATATCAGAATCCGCGTAATCGTCCATCGACAATGGCTTCGAGATCGGTTTGTCGCTCAGATAATCGGGCTGCTTCGAGATCGGCTTGCTGCTCATGTAATCCGGCGGCTTGTAGTCGTAGCTGGCTGGAAACGTCGGTTTAGAGAAGTCGAACATATCCGGGGACGATGGCCCTGTTTGCGGACCGCTCGGATGATCGCCAGGACTCGGGCCATCCTTCATCTCGTTCGACGGATCCTTGTTCTTGTGAGGCATAATCGGCGCCGGATGGTATCTGTCTTGGATCTGCTTCTTTGCGTTCAGCTTCGCCAACAATTCGTGGTCTAACGTTGAATATCTGCACAGATGAACGCTTCGCTTTAACGTTAGATTTACGGACGCTTTTTGTGCATCTATTTCTAACGTACAGTAGCGGACAAAAGTTTAAGACGCGGAGGATAATGTAAAACATAGTTTTACGATTTGCAAATGTTGTCTGTATATTCATTTCTACTATAATTAAGGTAGAACACTATTTAGTGATTAGTGTAAAATACGAATTTCGTTTATCGTACTATTTCTTATAAACTAATTCATTTACTTTGTCCCTTTGGTCTTGAACTTTTGTCCGCTATTGTACATATACTAAGGAATAAGGTATAGATCATGCAGAATTTGAAACTCCAGAATTGAGAGGGAAATAGGTTAGGGTGTATTTGTATCAGTCCATCGATAAAAGTCAACAAATATTATTGGGATAATAGCAATTGTTTTTGCAAATTTTTATTATTTATATAATTTGTAACCTTTTCACATACCTTCCGGCAGAAGGGTAATTAACTACTTCTCCGTTCTTCAGATTTGTGATTTTTGGTGAAATGTACACCGGTGACATAGTGATCGCGATGTTCTTGATGCTCCTGCCTTCGCTTTGCGTTCCATTGCTTCGTTTCAGAAAAAATAAACGAACATACAGTATTCCTCCAACCGTATCGTCAGTATTCAGATGCAGCAAATAGTTTATAAAAATGATGTTTGCAAACAACACTCGTGAAAGGTCCCTTGAATTTTCTTACGATTACCATGCAATATATTCACAAATAAACAATTTTTAATCATTATAAAAACTACGCTAGTATTAATATCACGAATCGTACACGATTTGTTGAAAAATAATGAATCTTAAATAAACACCGAGAAATACTGACGAGTTTAAAAAATTGTTCGCAAAAGCATTAATGGAGATATTTTAGATTGCTATTGCATTTACGATCGATCACTAAAATCTCTATACACATATTAAATTTTAAACGTTTGAAATAAAAAAACTTCGATATTTTGTAATTTTAAATTTAATCTGTTCCATACAAATGAGTACACTGTGATTGTCAGTAGTTCTAGCGTTAATCGGCTTTTACATGCTTACAATTAGTCTGTAAATTTTGTAATGTTTCCTTGCACGAAGGTGACTGTTTCGAGCGATATCGTAGGTGTACTGTAAACAAATGTTAAACTATCAATTACTCGAAGAAAATTATTGTGATCAATTCGTTAGCGATGCATCCGCGCCAAAATGAGCCGATTGGGAGTGCGTGTGCGATAAGTTACGCGATCGATAAAGTGTTGAGCACGAAAAAGTTCACGAACACCTCACGAGTAGTGCTTGCAAACAGTATTCCTCAACGTATTACACCCTTTGCGTTCTTCGTTCGATCGCAAACGAACAAGAATGATCTAACCTGACGATCCACGGCGTGTCCGGGTCGTTGGTCACTTCCGGTTCGTCCTGGCCGTTCCTCGACACTTTAGCATACGATATCACTTGGGGCAACACCGGGACAACCGACAGACTCGCTAAAAGCAGCGAAATTAATGCGCGTATCATCTTCCCCGACAACAAGAGATGAATGATCGACCAGCCACGGTCCCAGCTCTTCTATATAGACTCGTAACTGTACCTCCCCAACAGCTCGTCGCTAATTTATTGTCCAACTCCATTTCGACCTGTTGTCGTTACTTAACACCGTTCGTAATTTTCTTCCGCCGGCCAGGACCACGCGAATTGTTGAACAACAATCGAAATTTAATTGTCCCGGTTTTTCTCGCGCCAACCCGGCGAGTGATCGTTTCAACTTTGATCTCAGTCACGGGGAAGATCGTACGGGGGGGTCAAAATATTTTCCGTGCGCGTGGACGTGTTAATACGAGTCGAGACTCGACAATATCCTTCTAATCTGTTTGGCAAATTATAGCACACCGTTACAGGGTAATTGGTGTTGGAGGAAAAAGCGGACAGGAAGGAAATTATTTTTGATCGTCGACTCGTCCTTGACCGGAAAATTGTTGGGAAAAATGGTTGAAACGTTGAGGAACGCGTTCGTGGTGGATTCATGGTGAATTTTAGTCAAATTTTGTCCACTTTGATATGGACAAGGGATTGTGAAAGGGGGATAAGAGTGATAAAATTACAGAAAAATGTAGATCATTCGTGAATTGCTTAGCTGATCATTCAAATATTTATTAGAATTTTTGGCAAGATATTTGGCAAATTATAGTACACTATTAGAAGGTATGTAATTGGTGTTGGAGGAAAAAGCGGACAGGAAGGAAATCATTTTTGATCGTCGACTCGTCTTTGATCGGGAAATTGTTTGGAAAAATGGTTGAAATGTTGAGGAACGCGTTCGTGGTGGATTCATGGTGCATTTTAGTCAAATTTTGTCCACTTTGATATGGACAAAGAATTGTAAAAGAGGGATAAAAGTAATAAAATTGCAGAAGAATGTAAATCATTCGTAAATCGGTTAATTGGTCATCTGAATATCAATTATCAGAATCAGAAATAGATGAAGTAGTTACGGTAGAGCCTTCATATGTTTCTATGGTCAATCATACTTGTTTCAAGTATCTATTTTACATAGCTTTGATCAGAATTCGGTTGGTTTCGCACTAACAGCACCATGGTTATGGGGATTCATAATAATTATATCCTATTTATTTATATCACATGATTCCGTGAAACATAAGCTATTATTTTCTTACTATCTATCGATCTTATTACACTAAGCTTCTGTTTGTTCTGATACAACACAATTTGTCCATTAAAATTGAATTTTCTCAATTTTCTCACTTAGGCCATTAATTATTTCGTAGATATTTAATTGTTGTAGGAAACTGTACAAAATATTGTAGAATTTTAATCGAGTGTTTTATGAAATATTAAATTTTTACAAGGTTTTACAATTAATATTGTTAGAGGTATTTAAGTGTGAACTGCATTTCTTTAAGAGATAATTGCAGCATTTAATTACTTCTGCAACTGGTTAATTATTTTTCTAAGTATTTTATTAACTTTCAACAATATCTTAAATATTGACATTTCTTTTATAATCATTATCGTTCTGTTGTACCGGAAGTATGAGTATTTCCATATCACTAATATTTATTGTTTACGATACTTTTACTTAATAATAGTGTTCACCGCTGATATTTTCATTATGAGGGTTGTAATATTTGTATAACATTATCAATACAATACTTTTTAAATCAAAATTTTTTGTAATCCTTTATTTTGTATATTATTATTATTATTATTATTATTATTATTATATTGTCTTATAGTGTTAAGTCTATAAGCCTAAGAACCACAGCTTGAAAGTACATATCTTACATTTAAAAATCTCTAACAGTATTAATTATACGAACTTAGATTATAAAAAATTCTTCTGTAAAATTTATAAATTTATATTTGGCAAATATAGAATTCTGGTATATAAACAACTTCTAAGTAGTCGTGCTACAGACAATAATTACAATGATTTCAGTTTTTCTTAATTAAATACTTATAAAAAAACGTGTAGCAAAGCTACAATTATCATGACGTTACGCGACTATTTGCTCATCGTTAATACATTTGTATTGTTCATTTTTACATTAAACTATTTTGCTAAGAAAATATATAACACTCTTGTAACAATAACAAATATACACGTTTTGGATTATTTAACCAGCTTAGGCTAACAATTTTATGCCTATAAAAAAATATCATAAATTCTCTATTCTACCTATGATTACTCTTATAAACGTAACATTTATATTACTCTACGAAAAAAAAATAGAAATTTCATGTTAACCTGAAGTTAAAGCTTATATAACAAATACATATATTATTACCTTATTTAATATCGTTAGGCCTCTACGTGTTGTGGAATACTAAAAAAAGGAGAATGTACAATAAAATTAGTTCGATATTTAACATCCTGCGAAGTACATTCACGATCCTATTTATTATAAAATAATCCCGAAAAAAAATATTCCCAACACGACCGAGCTATCCCTCAACAAATTTTAAAAACTTTAACACAGTAGCTAAGGATCTAAGTAGCTAAGGTCAGACGTTAAGGATCAACCTACGTGTGAAATTAATACAAACGTATATCCCCTCGTTCCTGTTAATCCTCGCACGGCGGACGCTTTTGAGATAGTTTCAGGAATCAAATATAAAAAGCAATTTCGCCAAACTTTCACCATTCCATTTGTGAGAATTTTCTGATTAAAACAAGTCCAAACACGATATAATTTTGAGCATATTTGCGTCAGTAATTACTATTGTTTTGTTGCTCCGCTATCGTGTCCAGCCTCGAGATCCAGTAATATCAATAAATAAATATGCTCCAAATTATATCATGTTTGTACTCATTTTAATCAGAAAATCCTCACAAACACTATGGTGAAAGTTTCATTGAAAAAGAACGAAAAATAAAAGAGTTTCATCATATTGTTTTTCTTTGTTCGCCCCGACTCTCGGACCTCTTCCTCTTTCATTCGCTATCCTTTCCTACGTTCGAAAACTCGACACGGACTGTTTCCGCAATTAGAAACGATACTTCTATTCCATAAATGCCGAATTTTCGGGCGTATGTCCAACATTCACTGTACTTGTTCGCAACGAGTGTCGTCCCATGGCGAGGAACAAAAGGGAACAAACAGTATCGAGATCTCTAGAGGAACTTCTTCATTTCTTGTCTTCCGGTTGCCTCTCGACAGTCACGTTACCCCTATCCGAATCGTGCTCGAAGCTCGGGTTCGTGGTGCCATTTTGCTTCGAGTGCTGCTTCGCCTGATCACGTTCGTCGCTTTGAATTTTCTTCAACCTCTTCGCCCCGAACTTCTTTCTACTTTCTTCAAACGGCACTTTCTCGATCCTGTCGAGGTTCTTCGCGTTGTTTATGGCCTCCAGATCGTTCCTTCGCTGATTGTCCGTTTCCCTGAAAGATTTCACCGTTTTCTGCTCGCCGATGTAGGCTTCGTTTTCGATCCCGGTCAATTTGTTCGAATCTGGATCGCGTTTCTTCTCGTTCTGAGCCTGTTTCGTTTCCACTAGCCCGATCTCGATGAGCCCGCCTTCTACACCGTTTTGATTCTCCAGGTTCTTCGGCTTTTTCTTCACGATGTCGTTCCCTTCGACCTGCGGCCGTTTCTTCAGGTAGGCCACGTTGAAGATGTAGTACATCACACCGGTTATCAACGTCATCACCGCGAAAATCCTGTACGTTGGACGGGTGCCGAAGGCTTTCATCAGGTATCCGCCGATCAAGCTCCCTGAACCCTTGCCTGGGAACACGAAGTGGTAGATTAACGCTTCATCGACCAGGAGAACTTATTAACGCTTAGCTAACCACACGGTACCACACCGAACAGAACACTCTGTATCGCGTATTGAGAGTTTATTAAAAATTTGTGCTTTGGAGAAGCAGAAAATGCATTTGATGAACTGTGAACAACACTAGTTCAAGACTAATTAATGACAAAAGTAAATAGAATCAATGGCAGCGCTTTGTTGAGGAAAAAATGGGAGATCTCATTCGGTTGGTTAAGCGTTAGGCAATTACAAGATGGGGGAGTACTGGAAGTGTTCTTTCAGAGTTCCCGGTGCTCTCCCATTTCGCTGAAGAAGGCCACCGTGGAGGTTTTAGCAGGTGAAATCCTGCATAACCTCGCCACCCCCCCCCCCAGGGTGGTGGGGTGTCTTTTCGAAGATTTCCTCTACGTAAAAAAAAAAAAAAAAAAAAAAAAAAAAAAAAAAAAAAAAAAAAAAAAAAAAGGCAATTACAGGATATGCTAAATTCTTAATACGCAATGGACAGTGTCCGGTTAGGGGAGATGTCCCTTTTTTCCGCAACAAAGGCGCTGCGATTGATGCTACTTACTTTTGTCATTAATTAGTCGTGTTTAATACCACTTATAATACGTAAAAGTACAAAATTTTTAATTTGTGAAATTTTCTAAAGTACGATATTTTGCAAAACTTTTTAACATTAATAATTATAGAGATTAACTCACCAACTCCATAATAAACTCCGCCTAATAGCCCCTGTATCGAACTGTCAGTGGTAGTGGTAGACAATTTCGCTGCATAAGTGACAGCAGCGGTAAAGCTGAGCGACAAAGTGACAGATTCTAGTGCTTCGAAGATAAGAGTATGCCAGGGATTGTATATTAAAGAATATCCTGTAAAAGTGAAATGAATAATTATTAAAATATCTGAAGTTGCAATTAAAATTCCAAATTAGTAGAAAATGTATCAATTTCTACAATACTAGTTTCTCGCTACTTTTTTTCATATCTTTCCCCACTATTTAATATCCGTTCCTGATTTTTAGGGTTTAAACAGTTTATCAAGCCGTAAAATAAGCAGGAAACTCTCACTTTTTTAATACGTCATAGTTTAATTAATTACGGTTAATATCATTCATTTAAAAAGAAGATCAATCTTCTACAGTGTTTATTATAAACTCGTATTCAGACGTGTGAAAACAATAGCAAAACACAATGTTAATTTAATAAAATTGTCAGTCATAAAATTTTTTAATTTCAATCTTGCTCTGAGAATACAGTTGATGAAAAAAGATCGACGTTTTACGATGTTTATTATAAACTCATATTCAGACGTGTGAGAATAATATTAAAACGTGATATGAATTTTAATAAAATTGTAAATGACAGATTTCTCATTTTAATATAGATTTGAGAAAACTGTTGATATAAGAAAATCGACGTTCTACAGTGTTTTATTATAAATCCATAACGTATCAGCAGATGCACGAGGATTAAAACGAACGCTTACCGCAAAGTCTTATGGCGTAAAAAACGAAGCCTATAAAAAGTACATTGGCATGGCCGATCTTTGATATGATTGGGCCAGATAGTACCAGTAATGGTATACCGGCAATACCGCCTACGGTTATGGTGATACCCATGAGTGATCTTGATCCTCCTAAATCTTGTATCAACCAAAAGAGAAACGATTCGATGTATCCCCAAGCGGTTCCTGTAGAAAAAAAATTTATCTCGTAAAACTCATCGTCTTACAGCCATGCTTGACTCCATCAAACTCATTAATCGAAAGTATTTTTCTGTTGAAAAACTTCATACTTTTCACAAATTTTCTTGAAATAATTTATTCACGGATATACGATCTTTTTGATAATTCAATTATAATTATTGAATAAATGCTCTAGCGAATCCATTTCTGTGTTTCAACTTACTTTCTGTACACATACTTTGCATTTCTTCAAAACAGGTTTTATACATTTTTACTAATCAATATTTGCATGACCTTTTTTCATACAATCTTCTTTTATTTGGAATGCTTTTGCCATTCGAAAGAAATTCCAGGAAAGAACAAGAAAGAGAGTATTAATTCACAATTTTTTTTTTTTTATGCGAGTGTTGACGTCATTAGCGATGAGTTCAATAATGGGTTACATTTTGTTAGTTAAATTGGAGTCGAATAGGTATTCCAATGTGTTTTTTACATTCGTTTTTGAAGTCAGTGCCCTGTGGGGGATAATTTTATGCTTTATTCTATAGGCTTCAAATTTTATAAAATCGTATAGGTGGTGTGCAGTGATTTGGGTGCGACAAGTATTGAGTTGTTTCCGTGATAAAATGAATCAACTGAAATATGAATTTATTCATAGAGTTCTTGATTGTTAAACAAAGAAATTGGAGTGAAGAGGTGTACACGTATAAAGGAATCGCTTAAAAAGCGCACGTAATTTCGTGGCATCCATGTGGAATGTCAATGTCACTGCAATTTCGTGAGTGCGCCAAAGATTAGCGGAAACGGGCAATAACGGGGATTGCGTAACTTATTTCAGTGCACACATTTTTGCAAACTCATTTCAACGTTTCGCAAACTTAGGAATTTAATGACGATTCGTTCTTTGAGGTTTTCATTAAATTGATTGTGACGAAAACCAGAGAATAATTAGGTCTGTAGAAAGGTTCTTTGGTCTTTTCTCTCTTTTAATTTAGTACCCATGACATAATTGCCTTTTTTTTGTACAGAATTACTCCATCTTTCCGATAATTTATTATTCTTTTTTTGCGTATAAATTTTCCAAACAGATATCATCTTATATAGTAACGTTTTCAAAACATCATTATCAATTTTTGATAGTTCATCTGAACTTTAACAATTAAATTCCTACTTTTAACGATAAAATTATCAAGGAATAAAGTATACTTTTTGCAGTAAATGAGATTGCGTTCAGAATTGTATATAAATATTTATTTAATGTAAGATAAATAAATATTATATTTATAGATTTTACAGGAAAGCTTGGAGAATTTTCAAAAACATAGTAAATTTATAAAACTGTAAAATTACGAACTTTTCACTTTAACAGCTTTAGCAGATGCAGACTATATTAGATTTTGCAAACCACCTCTGTAACGTTACAACACCTACGATGTTATTTTTAAAAACTGTGCAAATATTTTAATATTTTTCCGACAATTTGAACTTCTCATCGATAGATCTATTAACACTAGAGCCACCAATAATTAGGGTATACTTATATACGACAGAGAAATTAAATTGAAAATTAAGTAAAAAAAATATCTAATACAAGGGAAACAAACTTAAGCCCCGTATAACACAATTCCATATAACAAGACACTTTCTTGTAATGTGATTATCGTGTTGTACAAGGGTTGAGTGTATTTAAATTTAGTGAGGGGGAGGTAATATGATGGATTCCTACCAAGAACGAAACAGGCGATGAAGAGGGCCACAGCCTCGATGTTCCTCAGCACGGTGAGAACGTCGCGGAGCACATTCGTAGCCGGCGATTTGAATTCCAAATTAATGGCGAGCATCAGTATCCCCGAAATGAGCTTTAGGGCAGCGTAGAGATAAAACGCTGGCCTGCAAGCATGTTTAGACATTATACAGATTCTTATTCTACGATAAAATTAAAAATTGTGAGAAATTGGGACTCGAATATTGTTTCATGGAATTCTTAGCTATTCAAACCTTGCTGGAATAACTTAATTCAAGTAATTTGACGGTGAATTGAAATTTATATTGTACTAGTTCGTGTAATTAAAACTGTATTAAAGGTTAAGGAACGCTTGAACGAGTTTTTTGGTTTTGTTTGAACCTTGAAGAGGTAATTAGAATCGAAAACGAATAACAGGTTCCAAGTAATTTGAATTCAAGTAACCTAGGCTTTGTAGTTATTTAGAATTGTTGAAATTGTAGGCTTTATGTACAGTAGCGAACAAGAGTTTAAGATGACAGGACAATGTAAAAGATAATTTTATGGTTCATAAATATTGTTTATTTATTCATTTTTATCGTCATTATGGTAGAACATTATTTATTGATTAGCATAGAATAGGAATTTTATTTATACTGTTATTTCTTATCAATTAATTAAGTATACCGTATATTTGGTAGATTAACATAATTTTCAAAATAATTCACAAGAATATTTTTTTCAAAGTATTTCAAGGTTTTATAATTGTTACAAGATTAGAAATGTATTCGAATTTATTTGTACCTGAAATCCGTGTAACCCTTGCCAGAGCTAGCGTAATCGATTAGAAGTCCAGAGAGCGGCGACGATATCATGCCCCCGATACTGCCATAAATCCTTTGAAGGCCGTAATCAGCTTTTTGTTCGCGCAGTATCGCTATTACTGCACCCTCGAACATGGCGAACGTGGTTCCTCCAATAACACCTGTACATGAAATTTAACTTAAAAATCACTGTTAAAAACGTTTATTTCGCTGGTTTAGTTTATTTTTTATATCCATTAATATGTCGAACAAAAAGATTCAATTAACCCTTTTTGTTAAAAACTAACAATAATACATTAGTTTCTCGAACACCCCCTATTCATATCTTTTTTTCAAATACCGTCAAAAAATAACATTTTTTTAACAAATTGTTCTCAATCTTATCCTCTGCAATGTATTAAAAAATTATCAAAATCGGTTCATTCTGCAATTCCTTCAAAATCTTTGTTTTTTTATTAAAAGCTAACAATAACACATTAGTTTCTCGAACACCCCCTATTCATATCTTTTTTTCAAATACCGTCAAAAAATAACATTTTTTTAACAAATTGTTCTCAATCTTATCCTCTGCAATGTATTAAAAAATTATCAAAATCGGTTCATTCTGCAATTCCTTCAAAATCTTTGTTTTTTTATTAAAAGCTAACAATAACACATTAGTTTCTCGAACACCCCCTATTCATATCTTTTTTTCAAATACCGTCAAAAAATAACATTTTTTTAACAAATTGTTCTCAATCTTATCCTCTGCAATGTATTAAAAAATTATCAAAATCGGTTCATTCTGCAATTCCTTCAAAATCTTTATTTTTTTTATTAAAAACTAACAATAACACATTAGTTTCTCAAACTCCCCCGAATTTTATATTTTTTTCATGTCAAAATATAGCAATTTTTCGACATATGGTTCTGAATCTTATTTTCTGCAACATATTAAAATGTCGTCGAAATTGGTCCATTCTGCAATTCCTTCAAAATCTTTGTTTTTCGTTAAAAACTAACAATAACACATTAGTTTCTCGACTTCCCCCTATTTGTGTCTTCGTTTTACGCCAAAATATTGCAATTTTTGATCAAACTCAGCAAAGAATACGTTAATTTAGGTCAAAGTCACTAAACTCCAGCTTTACCCTATTTTCTTTCCCAAAAAAAGACACGATGTAATACTCACCGATGAACACCCTAATCGCAAAGTACATCCAGAATGTCAGCCCCACGTTGTACTCGATCACCGTGTCCTTGTTTGAGCACATCTCTTTGCGAGGCGCAGTGACGACGCACCTTTTGCTGCACTCTTCCGCGTTCAGCGTCTTGTAGGGCTCCGGGCTCACGGAGTAATTAAAAAGCGGTAGGATCAGCGAGATCTTGTCGGTCTCCAGATCAGGATTTCCGCAGGTAATTTTTTGAAATTCCTTCCCCGTCCACGCTACCTCCTCCGACAGGTATCTCCGTCGTTTCATCTCGCGGTCCTCGTCCGTGGTCTCAAGAGTTTTCAGTTTCGATTTGTAAGAGTGGTAATTCAAC
This sequence comes from Tetrapedia diversipes, assembly GCA_033822845.1. Taxonomy (NCBI): domain Eukaryota; kingdom Metazoa; phylum Arthropoda; class Insecta; order Hymenoptera; family Apidae; genus Tetrapedia; species Tetrapedia diversipes. The sequence continues at coordinate 89,784 of JAOPTO010001989.1, read as the reverse complement.
GGTTGATTGCTCTTGTCCTGCGCATGTACAATATTTTATGTATAATAATTTAGTGGTAAAAAAAAAAAGAAAATAGTATCCTTCTACGTTAAAATATCTCGTATCTTCTCAGTTTTTAAGATATATCGAAGCACATTAGAAGTTCCCATGTATAAAGTATTATAATAGGGAGACGAAACTGTTCGGATGATAGAATTTTTGAATAGTAAAATTATCTTTTCTTCGCGTTAAACTTCATTTATTTAAATGGATAGCGAGAGGGTTAATAATTTATATTATTTATTATATTTATATTATATCCTATATTCCTTTTACCGTTATTTTTAAAATAAAAATTAAAGTAAAAATTCTACAATATTTTAAAGTTAAGGATTATTATTAGATGACACTCTGTTTATCTAGGTAGAATGCGCGAATAATAATAATAAGTGTTCGAATAAGAGAGGTTCTACTAGAGATATTTTATAATTAACAATAATAGTGTAACCAATAAAGTATAAAAATTAGGTTTTATCTCTAAAGAGGGAACAAAGAATAACAAGGAAAAGGTACAAAAATGGTCACTTTTAGGAGTTTTCTTGTCTTAATTCTTTCAGTCTTGAATTATTATTTTTCGGTAATAATAGTTTGAAAATGGATAAAAGTGGTTTAAAACAAAACACAGCAGAACCTCGATTATCGGGAATAATAAGGAGACGAATGTGTTCCGATAATAGAATTTTCTCAACAAGCTAAACTTCATTCATCTAAATGGTTAACAGTTTACTTTTAATATTTGTGTATTCTATGTTTTTACATAGTTTTTACATAGAACAACACCGCAATTAGCCTGTTTGTGTTACCTTGTGATTTATTATCGGATTGAAAGTGCAGAGGGTACGGTTCTCGTAGATTCTGGTCGACATGCCAGTGTCTAGGGTAGAAGTTTCGAAGTCCTCGATGAAACCAGACACGGTGCACGAGAATTCATACAACTGGTTCGATGGAAAGAAGTACTCGCCAGTGGACAACTGTCGAATCGACGTTTTGAAGTACTCGTTGTTCTTTAACTTACGGTGTTCCCTCAGGTCTTCTTCTTTTTCCTGTGCAAAATTGTATCGATTAACACTAGATTTACGGTCATTGCTTGCATATCTATGTCCAATATATATATACTAAGGAATAAGGTATATATTAAACAGAATTTGAGATTACAGAACTGAGATGGAAATAGATTTGGATATATTTAAACCTAGTGTTAAATGTAAACTCCAGTTACAAACGATTAGGAAGTTTGCGAAACAAATTCGCAACAGTTCTTTAAACTCATTAATTATTTGCTTTAATCGAGTATTTTTCTCTTTAAAATGAAACATTTCATTTTATATCCCTTATTCTGAGATGTATTAAAAATATAATAAAGCTTTTAGAAAAGATTACAGATTTTAATTAAGTAAGACTATAATATATAAACGGCGGTTTCGATATTTAATTTTTATTTCTTAAATTTAATAAATACCTGTGGCATGTCGTCTTGGGCAATCGAGAATTTGTATGTGGAATTTGCACCTGTTTCTGTGTTGTACTGTTTGATCGTGTACATCCTTGAAGACAAAATTGATCGTATTTCGGTGTCGTTATAAGCATCCAGTCGACACATGTAACTGTAAATAGGGTAGACTAAATATTTTCAATTAGAAAATATTCTTTTAATTTATTAAACATTGGGACAGAAGTTTTACATTGTCATAAAACAAAAGAAATTTCCATTTTAAGCATTTTCAGGGTAATTCATTGTTCATTTTTCTTAATGAACATTATTCATTTTATTTAATGGAAAGATATCAGGTTTTAGATAACCGTTAAAATTATCTCATAAATTTTGTAACAATATTCCTAACTATAGTTACTCATGAAATTAATCAAATGACTGATCAATTATAAATTGAATGTTTATATGTTTCTGTGATAAATGGCTCTCTTACACCTTCTCAATTTTCATATTAATTGGCATAATTTCTTTCTTCCTATTTTCACGATATCAAAACAAAAAAAAGGAAGAATAGACAGACGGTTATTTAGTAAAGAAAAATGAAAACGAAAACGTGGAAAACTCGTTCGAATAAAATTAGAATCGTTCCGACGCCTATTCCTTACCTACCCGCAACTCTCTATCCTCGTGGATATCTTGGACTGCAAGCTGGTCTGGCAAGGATGGTCCTGGCTCATCGTGTAAAGCAGCCCGTTATTCCCTGTACAGCCGAGGTCCATAACGACTCTGTCCGGAAATTCCACGGTTATCCTGCCTATCGGCACCAACAGCAATAAAAGAGCCGCGACTCCGCCGAACGATGAGAACAGAGATAGTAGAATCTGAATGAAAACATCGGTCGAACATCAGCTCCTCGTTTCCTCTTTCCCTCGATCGTATCGCGTGCCAAATTTAACACTAGATTGCCGGAGCGAGTCAATTTGACTCGCTTATGATTTTAGCAAGTTCAAGTATCACGTGAAAGGAATACAAATAAGAGCATTTGTGCTAAATATAATAAAAAGATCTGTGGAAAATGTATTTTAAAAACAGAATATATATATATGTAAAAATTGTTTTGAATAAACTTTCTTAAAAATAAAGTCTTATTTTTTTTTTCTTTTAATTTCAATTTTCATGTTTGAGTCAAATTGACTCGTTTCAGACGGAATAGGTATATACCCAACATCTGGCAATCTAGTGTTAACACTTCGAGTGTCCTGTCGCATATATATATATTCTATTCTAACTTTTATTAATTTAATAGAGTGGATGATAGGGCTCAGGTGTGAATAAAATGAACCGAAGTGATTAGAATATTAATAAATGTACATTTAAAACAGTTTAATAGTAATAACTTAAACGACTTTTCTGCTTAACAACTTCAACGTTCTTGCTTCTTTCAGAATCACACTCTTTCTGCCTTCACAGTCAAATTCTTTCTGCCTTCACAGTCAAATTCTTTCTGCCTTCACAGTCAAAATTCTTTCTGCCACGCGTTCGCGTTTTCCCCGTCGTATATTCTTCCAAACACTCGTTTCCTTTCTTTCTAATTGTCAACCTTTCTCATTCGTTACATTCAGTCGCGTTCACCCAAAATTGCCCAGTCGCTCAGTTTTCTCAAGTGCGTATCTTTCGCGCCTTAGAAACACTCGAGTCCGAACATTTTACGTTTACACTTGTATCGCTCAACTCAAAGACTCTTCACATTTTCCTAAACTCGCAACCATTCGATCGCATTCCTACATAAAAACCTTAGAAGCGTTAAAGCTTCGTATTTTATACGATAATAATAAAATATATAATATGTATAAATAAACAGTTAATAAAATTTTACTTTGAAATTTCCCACACGATCGGCGAACATTCCAGCCAACGGTGGCATCACCATTGCTATTACCGGCGTTATGGCGCTCATTATGGCAGTTTCCTCGACGTTTATGCCCAGTTCTCTCATGTGTATCGTCAGGTATGGATAAAGTACATAGAGCGCTGAAAATAATTTGAAGCACACAAAATACACTACTGTTATAATGAATTGTAACAGTATTTATCAAATTGCAAAAAATATATCATTTTTCATATTTAACATTTATTACGGATAGTTTTTCCAAAAAGTGGAATAAAAATTGTACAGAATGACGAGGTTGTACAGGTTCTACGAAACAGGAAACACAGCTCATTAATTATTTAAATTTTTGGATTTCATAATTAAGTATTTAACATTTAAAAATTGACTTCTGTTATCATTATTTAAAATTCATAATATTCATCGTTTAAAGGTGAAAGTTGTGTTAAGTGCAGATCAAACGTGAGAAATGAAATAATTATCTGGAATACGAAAATGGTTATTATAATGATTAAAAGAATTTTTAAACCACACAATTAATATTAATTTTTAGTATTAGATACCAATTACATAGAGTCTATGTATAGACTAATAAAATTCATACTTACTCGATGCTTGAACAAAAAATATCATTTTAAGAGGTAGCAGCTCCTTGTGCCGGAAGTCTTTGATGATCCTCCGGAAGAAACTTTTGATCAGCATCATCTTGTTTTAAAAATGATCAGTCCGTTCACAATAGTTTCGTAAGTAGTAACACAGATTGGTTCCAGTCAGATATCAAGCATGGCATCGAGTACCACACGTGTTTTTAATAAATCTACATCATCACCGCATGTTTCGTTTATTTTCTGAAAAAAAAAAGAAGAATTGAAAAATTACATTTACATCCAGCATATTAACCCTTTATGAACCGAATTTTTGTTTTAAATATAAAAAAAAAAATGATGGAACGGAAAATCAATAATTATAATCCTATGTATGCAGATGGAAAAAAAATTTCCAGTTTAAACAATTTTGCATTACAGAACATTATAGAATTAATATTTTTACGCCATCTCATGAAAAGAAGTAAAATTATTTGTTAAAATGTTAATATATTAGCATGTGACCTGAAAGTTGCACGGGCCCACATAGGGTTAAAGTATTATACTTAACTCTTTCATGTTTCTAAATGAATGTAATTTCTTTCATCTTGACTGTTTTAAGTTTGACTTCCGTCTTAAATAAATTTGTAATAAACATTGAAATGGCATGATTAATTTAAAACTGAGTTTTTTATTCTTATGAGTACTATTTCTGCACCGTTCGAATATTTATTTGACGAAGTTTGTTTATTTCAAACACATATTCTGTATAGCCAAGCTCGGCACGAGGCACAGAGGAATTCTTCGGGTTTATTTATCATAAATTATGAACGAGCGATGAATTTTGAGAGGAAATAAGCGTTATTCATGCAAATAAGGATAGCATTTAGAATGGAGCGGTTCGCAGCTCGAAACGATTACATCCACTTTTAGAATTAATTTTAATTTTAACGCCGAAACGCTTGATTGAGGCTTAACTTTTTACACAGGATGAGTCTCGCAACTTGATCGCCTTGAATAACTTGGGAATTGTTATTTTCTTTTTCAGGAAAAAAAAATGATTCAAACAAGAAGCTGTGTGGTGTGTTAAAACTTTTAATAAATCTTAGTTAAAAACTAATTTAATAAACTTAATAAATCAGATATCTCCTTTGATACAGTACCATGCCTACTTTTATTCGAAACACTTTTTACTATAAAATATAATTCATAAATTATTCGAGGTGATCAAGTTGTGAGACTCACCTACTATTTATCAATTGCTTTTATTTTTCTACAAAGCTGTAGCTTATAACCATTGAATCAGTTTCTGTAATCCACCGTATATTTTTTCCACATATATTTAAAAAATAATAATTATTTTATTATATTATATACATTAAAACATCTGTGCTGTTTTCATGTTAAAATTTTACAAAGAATTATAATTTTTACCGGTAAATGATAATTATTCGTAGCAATTCGTTATTTAGGTCATTTTGGTGTTGAAAATTCTACTTCCGTAATTATCCTTGACCTATCAGATTTTTCGATTCCTGGTATAGTGGCAGTTCTGTAAGAAGTCTCGCGTCCGAATTGGTTCCTAAACGTGTTCGTCGAAAATTGTACATGTGGTAACGAGTTATTAGCTCGTTATCGAGGGGGTGCGAATATTTGAATAAACTAAAATATCTCCTTCGTTTCACGGTTTATTAAGCTTAACTGTTTGGCACTCGAGAGACTACTTTTAGAATTAGCCAGCGCGTGGTACTTGATTCGAAAAATTCACAAGTAACAAAAGTTCCCAAAAGTTGGTTAAAATTAGTCAAACATTTGCATAATTTTCGATGCTTGAACGATGTAAGGTAGAAAGGTGTTAAAATAATTACACTTTTTTGATACATTAGATAGGTGTGCGTTAAATAATTTGCATAATTTGTAAATTACGAGGGGGACACGTAATATTTAGCATACCATGCGACCTGTATTCAAAAAATTGTTATCTGCAACAAATAACTCATAAGTTATTTTAAATTACCTTTGTAGTATGGGACTTTCAACTGAATTTGTTTTCCGTTTACAAACAGACATATTTTTTGGTTACTATAGCAAAAAAATGTATATGAATATAAAAATTAATAATTGAGAAAGAAAATAATAATACCATTATATATTATTATATATATTTAATACTTTGTAATGAAAGAATTGAAAAAAGAAGGAATTAATAAATTATAGTCGAAGTCAGTGTCAAGAAAATTGAAAAAGGCTATAATTAACCTAAGTCTAACAATTTTTCATTTTTAAAATTGCAAAACAAATCTTTAGAACTTCGTTTTGTAATTACAATGTTAAAAATAATAAAATATATGAAAAAGTTACTAAAACTAGAATGTTGCACTGGTGCTGATTTTTAATACGTTAACAACATAAAAAGTGTTTTAGTAGACGAATATTTTAAATTTTTATTTTACTAACAGCTGTTATTTACCCGAGATTTTGATCAATTATCGTAATTTTAGGAACACAAGTTTTTCAAGCTAAATATTGTAAAAAAGCTCGTTATTGACAGTAGAAGAACCGCGGCAGTGCACGATGTGTCAATACGAATGTCATGACTTTTACATAACGATTTTACAATGCACACCACGCGTCGTGTAACTCTGTCGTACGTCAGTTTCCGCTTTGTAGGATCAATGGTGACCTAATCTATGGACATCTAATACAGCAGTTTATTCGGTGCAATTAAAACATTTGTTCGTATGTAGATAAAAAGATTTCAACAAAAGGTTTCGTATACTTTAAATTAATTTCCAAACATACAGAAACATTAGCTGTTCATACAAAAAACCAATAAATTGAAAGCATGAAATTGAAACGTTATTATAATTTCCGCTTTCGAGATCAGCAAAATTATAGATCTCATTATTATACAGGTGATAATTCGTAATTAAAAATGGTTTAATTAGGGTAACGTTGCTCGAGTCGTACCCCTTAAGGAACAATCCGTATAAAACTTAGGATTTCTGCAGAAAATCATAGTAAAGTGTAGAAGCTTCACCACAGTGAATCTATAAGGTTGCTATGAATAATCACCAATTGGTCATTTTAACGTGGTTAATAATAGAAAGAAATGTTGACATGAAAAGGGTAATATCGTACGAAAATAAATGTATATAATAATTAATATCGAAAGAGAGAGAAATCATTCTGTGATTTCAGCTTTGATTTGATTTATGTTCGAAGAGTTACTTCATCGATTTCTCGATTCTGTGAAGAATCACGCATTTGCAAGTGTGTTTAAAATTCCATAGGTAGCATTGTTACGACATTACGTAAATCATTTGAATGAATTAGAGACTGTAACAAATCACTGTTTGAAATGTACAAAGAATATTAGAGTATCTCAGGAAGCGTAGAATGTTTAAAATAGGAAAAGGATTTACTTTTTGATATTATTTTAATAAAAAGAATACAAACAAAAAATACACAATCACGATCAAAATAAACAGAAAGATATATTAATAATGTACGGTTTACTTTGTTAAATGTTTCTTTAATATACATAATTTTTTATTCTAGAATATAAGTTGCAAATAATAACTATTAGTAATGTGCATATAAAATAACTATACTAATAATTATTATTTGTAACTTATATTCTAGAATAAAAAATTATCAATAATTATATTCTACATTTCCATAACACCCTAGTTCGACAATTCTGTAATTCGATAGTTTTGCAATTCTATAATTCCACAATTTAATAATTCGTAACGAAATCAGTTGCCCATCGCAATTAATATTCATAACTTTACATTCTAGCTACGCGATTCTGCTCCGATAAAGATCGCCGGCAATAAAAAAGAAACGAAGAAGCGTCGATTGAAAGCTCTACAGTTCTCCATAATAGTTAGCTCCATTCTCTCCTTATCACTTATTGTCTAGCCTTCGAACCATGGTCTTCGGTTCCCCAGCTAGACACAGACCTTCTCTCATCTTTAATTCATCTCTCCTTTCGATCGCGATCGCCGCAGTCGCTCGAGGAAGCGCGAGATCAGATTTATCTCGATCGCGTGGTAACGTTTCAGTATCGTGGGAAAAGTAAGCGATTACGGTAGAATCCCGATTATCCGGCTACTCGATTAACCGGCCTCGATTGCATCGTGGACGTGCAAATTCGGTCTGTCGTTCAACGTTGTCCTTCAAATTATATTCCTGTTATCATTTCATATACAGGTACAGTTCAATTATCTCTCTCTGTTTCCCAAGTATGCCGGATAATCGGAACTCTGCTGTAATACAGTTCTGCGTGATGTATCGCGAGGAGAAAAGAAATATACGATTTTATTGGAGTCGGCGGAACGGAATTGATCGCGCGGAAACGTTCGCCGGAAAAACAAGCGATTAGTATGGTTTCGCGTGACGTATCGCGAAGAAAACAATGTACGATTTTATTCGGATCGATCCGCGTGAGGAAATCGCGCGATTGTAATTAAGCATAACAACGTTGATGCAACTGATTGGCTGATCGATTTTTTTCCTTTGTTTTCGACCGTGATTCAACCCTTTCGCTACGGAACGCACGTGACAAAATGTGATCGCTGTGTACGTAGCGCATTACTGACTAGTTGACACCGAGATACGGAATGCTACGAAGTAATTACAAGTCGTTTCTTGTTCTCTATGTGTTATAATAATACTTATTATATTTAGTAATATTAGTTTACTTTCTAAAATATAAAAATTAACTGTTTGGGGTATGCAGCGCTGCCAGATAGTCGATTAACATATATATTACATATATATTAAGAAATAGGTATACATCGCATAGAATTTTAAATTGCAGAGCTGAGAGGGAAATAGATTAGGGTGTATTTGTGTCGCTCCATCAAATAAAAGTTAACAAAAATTCTTAAGAGTAATAGTAATTGTCTTTGCAAATCTTACTCATGAATTCCGAAATCCGTCAGATTGACGGGTCCCGTAAACCTAGTGTTAATATATTTAGACTTGTCCTTATGCCATTTATCAAAAATGTCATTTATCAAAAAATCGGCACGAACTTTCCGTATAACCCAATATAAACTTGTACGCATGCAGTTATTGCAATATTTCGAGGTGGGTCTAAAAATGTCCCACCATGCGTTATCATGCATCAAAAAGGTAGATGGGCCTTTTTTAATCCTATCCTGTCCCAAAGAGTTAAATCGAATCAGGTTATACAGGAACACACCATTATGGAGTACTGAAAATTTCATTGTACAATTGTGCTATTGCAATATTTCGAAGTGGAACATTTTTAATCCCATCCTGCTCCAAAGAGTTAAATCGAATCAGGTTGTACAGGAACACACCATTGTGGAGTACTGAAAATTTCATTGTACAATTGTGCTATTGCAATATTTCGAGGTGGGACATTTTTAATCCCATCCTGCCCCAAACATTTAAATCGAATCAGGTTGTACAGGAACACACCGTTGTGGAGTACTGAAAATTTCATTGTACAATTGTGCTATTGCAATATTTCGAGGTGGGCCTTTTTTAATCCCATCCTGTCCCAAAGAGTTAAATCGAATCAGGTTGTACAGGAACACACCGTTGTGAAGTATTGAAAATTTCATTGTACAATTGTGCTATTGCAATATTTCGAGTTGGGACATTTTTAATCCCATCCTGTCCCAAAGAGTTAAATCGAATCAGGTTGTACAGGAACACACCGTTGTGAAGTATTGAAAATTTCATTGTACAATTGTGCTATTGCAATATTTCGAGGTGGGACATTTTTAATCCCATCCTGTCCCAAAGAGTTAAATCGAATCAGGTTGTACAGGAACACACCGTTGTGAAGTATTGAAAATTTCATTGTACAATTGTGCTATTGCAATATTTCGAGGTGGGCCTTTTTTAATCCCACCGTGCCCCAAAGAGTTAAATTGAATCAGGTTGTACAGGAACACACCATTGTGAAGTATTGAAAATTTCATTGTACAGCAGCTATCAAATGCCATTCCATTCGCGTTCACTGTTTCCTTTATCTGATTGCTGATTGTTTCTCAAATTCTCGATAACGAAACCGTTTGTACGAAGTGCAAGAAGCAATGCGGTATGCGGGGCCTCGGATATCGTCCCTCGTTTTGCAAACAATCCGACAGATGTGTTTTAATTTTACAACACGTATTGTTACTTGCCCGGCCGTTTGCAAAAACCGAGCCGGGTTATTGTAATCGGAGAGCCAGGTTTGAAAATATCGCGTAGGCAGGATTAAAAAGTATTTCCAGGGTTTACAATTCGAAAACGGTATGCAATAACATCTACTGCCTATCGTATCTGAACGTTTCGTTACGTAATCGGAGCATGTTTTTGACTGATTGCTAAAATTAAACAGCGCTGAAATTTATATTTAGTTATTTATTTATTTATTTAATACTTAACGGAGACGTAGCTCTTTATATATACGTATATAAAGATTGGGAATTAAGCTTTAGTAACCCTAACGTCAACTTTTGTGTTCACGCATAATTTTTATTCTTTTTGTTTCACCTGCTTGATGTGTGTTCACTCTGATTATATTGTTGTTCGTAATGTCACGTAGGCAACACGTGCCAACATTATAATCTCGAGTAATCCTTTTAATAAAGACTCTTGAGTAAGACCTGTGCTCCTTATTTTAGCGTTTCTTTTAATCTAATTATGTATTACAACAGAAATAATAAAATTTTAATCCGAATTTGCTGTTTCTTTGAAACAAACAAAATTTTCTAAGCAACACTATATAAATTATTTGTCAAAATTTGACCTCTGATGAATCACTTTCAGTTGATTTAAAAGTGCACGTTAAACACCTCTTTATGCATGCATTAAATGTCAAAAGGAGCTGTAAACTAAACCTAATTCGATAAGATGACATACTTTCTGTGTTTGAAGTCTGCACGGTGCACTAATAGAATCTTTGGCTTTGCATTGCTTTCAGAAAATTTATAGAAGTTATAAATGTTTCACGTCAATGTCTAGCATAACGCGGATCACCAAAGATTTTCTCAAATCTACTGAAAAATTGTAATATTCACAGAAATATTGTAAAATACCACTGGAATTATAAAACTCTGGATCTAAAATACCAGAGCAGTCAAAATGACCGATTGGTTAGTTATTCATAGCAGCCTTATAGATTCACTGTGGTAAAGCTTTCAAAATTTACTATAATTTCCTTGCAAACAGTATAAACAAAGATTTGTTTTCTATGTATTCAATATCTTTTCATGTAATTTTCAGTTTGATTCCTTCCATGCAAATAAGTACACTTTAATTATCGGTAATTCTAATGTTAATTACTTTCAATGATCTCGTTAAATTAGTTTTTTATATCAATTAGCTAGTTTCGTATGAATGCAAATCATCAGAGATTTCCATGAATAACCGTGCCTTTACTTATTCTTATCTGTAATTTTATTCCGTTCTCTTCTTCCTCCTTTTACTCGATAAAATCGTTTTGCTTGTCACATCACGCGAAGCATGATTTATAAAAATGGAAGCTGATTCGATCTATCTCTCCTTCACATTAATTCACGGCTGTGATTCTAATTTATGCGAGATAATTGACAGACGCGAGTGTTGCGGGTTACGGTACAGCAGACACGTTTTATCTCGCACACGATCGTAATCTTTTCGATCCCCGTAAGTTTACGTGATTTATTACATTTCCATCAGATTGAAGTCACACGATATTAAGTGTAACGGCAACAAGGTTGAGCAAAAAAGCAGATATCTTTAAACGTTGGAAGCTTTATCGATTTTCATATGCAAATTAAAAGCAAATCCTCCTTCATCCGAAAAATCGAATAAATTTTTACACAGCTACTTATGTTAAAAGAAATAGAAAAACTGTCGATGAAGTTTAATTCAAAAGAGAGTCCTGTTATTCGAAAATTCGATATCTATTTTTTATATATTCTATTGGGTGATCGCAAAAGTTCGTACCCGATTTTAATAGATGGCAAAGCATGCACAACTGATAATTATTTATTTTATAATCATATTATTAACCGATAATTTAACTACCCATCTAATTTAACTTAATTAACCTTAAAAACGAGTACATTATTAATTATTAAATACTATTTTTTATGAAAATGTGTTGTATTCATTTTTAGTCAAATCGGGCACGAACTTTTGCAATCACCCGATGTATAAAAGAATCCTAAGTTCAATTAATGTAAAACTATAATTTCCTTATTTATTTTTTTTTTTTTTATAATTTACCGACGAACCTGTTACAAATAGTTTCCGAATTTTTAAGAGCAGGTTTTTCCTAAATTAATCATTTTATTTGTAAAAATTGAATTTATATTAATGCTGTCCGATGAAATGGAAGCAATTTAGAAGTTTTTATTAACATAACAAGAAATTCGTTCCTTAAGTGATTAACGACGTATCTAAATGTTATGTTTCTCTCGTGGTTACGCAACAAATATAACTGACCAGCAAATTGTACACGTTTTCGCAAAGACTGTCCTCACCGGACGGAATCATGGCAATCAGCGTCGTACGTGGTCGCAACGACAACGGACACGATCCTGTAAAACTCTCTTCGAAGCACACGAACCAAGATGTTTGTCGATATACAGGCTCTTTTATAAATCCTAGCATTTTTTTTTCTCTCTCGTACCCGGCCACAGAGCAGTGACATAATGAACCGAAGGTTGTGATGTAGTATTCGTGTGCGACGCGATGCTCGTTTCCGGAAACGAGAACGCTAATTTCAGCGCGCTGAAAGAAAAAAATGTAAATTCGAAGAAGCTTTTATGTTTCCTTCGTTTTTTTTTTGCATTCGCAATTCTATTTGCTGGGATTGCAAAGGTCAAGATGCTGAAAAAATAAAACGCGAAGAGAAAGTAATCCTCGTGTTTCTGTTTCGTTCAATTTCTTTTTTTTTTTGCCTTTTACTTTGCTTGTTGTATTATATATTTACCTTTGAAATTAATATTTACAATCAGAATATATATTAATAATTAAACTTGATCTTGAATTTGATTTTCTTGTACTGCTTCTTTTTTTGTTAAGTACCTACATTTTATGAAAGAAAGAAAGTATTGTGTTTTATGTTCCGTCGCATTTTTATTCCAAGATTTCCTCCTGATGTGCGAAACACACATGTTATCGTAACAATAGGAAAAGAATGATTTATTTTTTTTTGCCAACAAGCTTCATGTTGTAACGAAAAACGATGATTAAAAATTTATTCTAATGAAACTGAAGTAGCTAATAATGCAAAGTGCATAGTACATTGATTTGTAGTGATTAGTTATTTAATCTGAAAGTCATGAATATTTATCGACGCTTTGCACGCGCTCCTTTCATACCTACGCTCCTTTCCCGACGTCTGTGTTTGTGCATAACTCCCGACTGGTAATTAATTAACCACCTGTTGACGTTAGATCCAGGAGACATTCGATTCAAGCTGTTGATTTAACGGTATTTAATATCTGCTATTAAATAACTGCGCTTTCTGATCGATGTTCACTGTCGAGGCAATTCAAAGACCTTCCGAAACATCTTTCAAACCAAAGGAGAAATTTCCCATAACATAAAATATTACCGGTCACTTCCGATTGTTCTTTTTACAGAAGTCTAATAAGTATCAAAGGTTCGACAATTATTTTTTCCAAAACAGAAAAATGAAACCAAAATATCAGAAATATCGAATTAACCCTTTACGCTCGAAAGGTGAGTCTCAGTCACCAAATATTCAAATCCAAGGGGTTGAACAGTCGCCTGAATAAATTTTAGTATATTTCTTAACTAAACTAAATGTAGTTCAATATGAACGAATCTTAATAAACAATCTGGCGCTTGAAAATCTTTGGAATTAGTATTATTGGACGTTTATGAATCGCTTCTCGAGTACAGAGGGTTAAAAAATATAATTTTCCTTCGAGAAAAGGTGGAAAACAGAAATATCAGAGATACTCCGTTTAAAAGCAGTTTTTTTTTTTTTTAAATAAACAAACAAGGAAATTAGGACAGTATTAATGATACTCGATCGAAAAGTGTGATTTTCCTTTAACTAAAAAGGAGAGAAACGAAGACAAAAATATCGAAGACGCTAGGACGAAAGACGCAACATTTTTCAGCGCAGTTTATCTCTTCCGCTTCTTGCCATCAGGAGACGCGTCTTGGTAGACGATGCGACCCGGCAGTGGATTACGAGATACGACACAGTAATTACCGCGAATTGCCAGCGCTGTCGGAGTTGAATGTTGGCCCATTACAAATGTAATTGCATAACTCGTTCACCGTCAGAGTTTGCGGACGAGTCCATGTGCCAAGTACCCTCTTCCTAAAAACTTCTCTTTTCCTCTGTTTTTCCTATTCTTCGACGACACGAATGAGATAAAAATATTAAACATAACGAATAATCAACTTGACACGGTATACGTTTCGAAAACATAATATGCAAGAAAAAGGGAAAAAATCGATCAATTTGGCTACGAAGCCGAATTAGGACATTTTCGAGAAAAAAAATATTGCTCCACGTATAACCCATTATGTTCTATATATACATACAAACTTTCATTAAAATCAGAATTTCAGGATTAGGTAAATTTCCATAAAATGTAGTGCACGAATACTTTTTGGAGCCACTGTAATTATAACCGGATAATATTTCGTTTAATCGTGATTCAAAGTTTATGTTAAATATGCACTAATGAACGCATTCACGGCCCATAAAAAAAAAAAAACTATTGGCTGGTTAGATTTGACCCAGGAGCCGCAATTTTCTGGTCCCCCTTTTAGAAACTTAGAACAGCGAGATAAGAGGTGATCGCAGACAAAACGAGTCCAGTGTGCTCGAGAAATATTCGAAAAGGAAATTTCTCAACCGCGGAGGGTTGAGAACGTTCGTTAAACGGTTTGCTATTTCGTCTCGATCGCGGGTCATGTTAGCAGGAATTCCTGTGCCGAAGCAAGGACAGGTTTTTGTAATCGTCCGCGATCCTAATGTGACGCATCGAGGTTCACGAAGACGAGGCAACACGTTCAAGTAGTACGGAAGCGTCGCGGTTCGACAAGCCGGGGACACGTTTTCTATTCAAGGCTTGGCACGCGTTACCTATAGGGGGTCACGAAACCGAGTATGGCGTTCCCCATGCCGATCTGGTGACACCTTGACACGGTCAACCAGCCAGAAGGACGGAGTTCAGAGCAGAATTCGAGGATACTTCGGCGGAACGAAGGATGTTTCTTAACCAGTTAACCGCGGAATTTATTCTTAAAAGTTCCTCGGGGGGCGCGTAATTAACGAAGTTTGGTTACTCAGAAAAATCGCAGTCAATCAAAAACTGCTTCGTTTTTATGAACGAAACTTTTGTTTATTTTACACTTAAACATGTGCTCTATGATTACTTAAGAAGAAAAACGACATTTTTTTGAACAGTATCTTTTTTATCGTATTTATACGATACCCGCTCCTCGGCACAAGTCTACTAAATACGTATTTTTACGTGACCAGTGACAGACTGAAAAACAAACGTAAAAATACGTTGCCCGCGTGCCAAGTGTTAACACTTTATCGACCGGAAGCCTATTAATCGGCTTTTACATGCTTACATTTAGTCTTGTAAATTTTGTAATGTTTCGTTACACAAGGATGACTGCTTCGAGCGATATCTTATCTATACTATAAAGAGATGTTAAACTATCAATTGCTCGAAGGAATTATATTGGCACGTATATATGTGCGTATGTATACGTGTCCTCATAAATCTCCGCTATTATCCATTTTATCCGATTATGAGGCTGACGCTGCAAACGCGCAAAAAACGACCGTAAAAATGGCGCAGAGCGATAAAAAGATATTATGCTTGTATGTTTCTGTTCCCTGTTATTTTCACTACGTTTCTTGATACATAAATTTATGGAAAGAGATATTCAAGTTTTAGATAAAAATCAAATCGGTCATGTTTCGTTTACGATCTTTTTGCGACCAATTTACATCCTACTGAATTTCGATCGTTAATGTTGTAATTATGAAAGGAAATTTTATAGATTCATAGTGTTAAACATTAAAATGCAATAAGTAGTGTAAGTCGACTGAGAAAAGACTGCTGATTAAATGCTGTATCAACCTTAACATTTGTCCTTAACAGGTTAAACTTAGATTAGGTTATAGATTAGATTTAAAGTAAGTTTGAGTGAAATTCGGTTTAGTTTAGTTTAGTATATATAATAGTTTTTCTGTCAAACATGCTATTAAAACGAGTCCTCGAATTTCTTTAACTTGAAACATTACAAAAAAAAGAAATGAGATAAACGATGAATAGGTCGACGTATCGCAAATTCAAAGCAATTTTACCCTAACCGGTCTTAACAATCTCCATTACGTCGTATTATCTCATTGTCACGTGAAAATGGAATAATGAAAGCGTGTATCAAAAAAGATGTCCGCGTACATATATCGTAATAAGAGGATCGTGTATCGATTACCGGTTTCCAGAAACTGAAACAATCAAGAATGGAAGCTCGTCTTTGGTATTCCTTCACTTTCTCATTGTCCGTGGTTACCAGGAACGCGTTAACACGTTCCAACTTCAATTTTCATTTTCACACACACGTAAAATAAGCTCGTTTTGCATAAACGGTGATGGATGCTACTAACTCTTGAGCAGGGTTGTACACGAATATAATAATTTATAGATTTAATCTGTAAAACGCAACACCTTTAAGGCTTTTTAACGTAGGACTGGTAAGGCAGTTGGTAAAACGATTCCTGAAGTTGCGTAATTGATCTGATCTAGTTACTAGCAGATTTTTTGCTTGTATCGCTGTTTCGTTGCGTTATACCACTTTATTTAGTCGATGTGAACGTGTTTTAGTATTGATTGTGGACTCATTTTCAAAGACCTACTAAAGCGAAACAGTGTCGCAGCTTGTTTTTTTGGGTTTCGGTTTAAATGCATCACACAACACGATCGATATCAGCATTTGTGACGTATTCTAAAGAATACACAAATTTGTGAAAAATGTGTGTTACGGCTTCACAGGAAATTTTGTCATTATGTACAATTATTCCTATCTATTTATTGTTGCTGTTATTTATAATGTTTGTGAATATTACCATTATCGTTAACCCAATATTATTAAAAACAATATTATTAATATATAAATTAATAGTATGTTTATTATTACTGTTATTATTATTATATATTTATTATTACAAACTAGTATAGGAAGTCGATTCGTGATATTAAATTCGAGTGAATAGAAAATTCAGAAATTTTTCCTTCAATTAATTGTGAGGGTGATGTAATTTCATTGGATTAATGATAAAACAATTATAACCATTAAAAATATTCATTGAGTTAATCATAAAATAATTTTGACATCGAGGATATTAAAATCGACTTGCCAAATTTCTTATGGTAATAATTAAATATGTGGGGTGCAATTTTGGGAAGCACATTGAAACACTGCACAACGCTTTTAAAGAACAGTTATTAGAATAATATTATCAGTTAAGCAAATCATGATTCATAATAAAGGAATGGCTGGCCGCTCAATACAGCATTGTTTGATAAATAAAGATTTGAGAAATAGTAATGTATCGGTATACTTAAATAGTTTTACTGAGTGTACACGTATGTGAGAATGAAAAATTTCTTAGTGATACTAAGCATGTATTAAAAATGAAATTTTAATAAGTATAGCCAAGAGAGAGTATTAATAAACTTTGAAAATAATTAAAACTTTAATATTGTAGAAGTTACTCCATTTTTATGTAGTTTGATACCATTTCTAACTTAGTGAAAATACGTTCTGTCCAACATTCATTTGAACTCGATTAATCATACCGAATCGTATTTTATTTGATAAATTTTACTAACATCTAATATTTCAAAACAATAAACCCACAGTATTTTTTACTTTTAATCGTTTAATTGCCCTTAACTGTTTCCTGATTATTCAAAAGGGTGTAGAATGCGATAGTATTACATTTAGTTCGTTAACAACTGTGTAACGATTTTTAAAAATAAACTTATGACTAACACTTTAAATTCCTTCTTTTAGAAGCGTCGTGTCCCTCGAAATGCATAATGATCTAAAGCTTTCGATCGGTAGTGTATCTCAAGAGTTGATTTTATCGTGGCTTTCTCTCGTCTCCGTATCGGTCTGCTAATCTTCATGACATAGATTTCTAACAATAAGTAAAACCTATCGTTACGTAAGCATGGTGGTGACAACCGTTACCAAATACCATGCAGATTTATGAGTTTCACTTGCAACAACGTCGTGCTCGTTTGTTGCACGTTTTAATTGGTTTTCCATAAACGATGCAATGTGATTTATCGTTAGTAACGTTCTAAAGTTTTCGCAAGGTGTATAATTGTTTAAGGGTTAAAGGGTTAAAGTGTTAAAAAGTAGAGAAGTAGAAGAAGGACACAAGAACAGAAGAAGAACAGCGCGAAGAAGAAAGAAACAGGACAGAAACGCAAAAGTTAGGTTACAAGAACCGAAGACGAATAAAAGGGACGAACGAAACGGAAGAACAACAAAACTTCGGAAGAACAATGAAATGAAATGAAATGAACTATGAAAATCGGGGGCAAACCGGCTGAAAATTACACAGTTCTTTCGTTGGGGTAAGAAAAAAGAATGATCAGCGAGTGTTCGATTTCGATTTCGCTTTCACTGCTACGAACGCGACGGCTACGACGCCGTCGATCCGGGTCAAGTGCATTCAGCAACTATTACAGCTCCTATGCGACTCTGAGCACATTCAAAGGAACTCACAAATT
The DNA here is from genome assembly GCA_033822845.1 of Tetrapedia diversipes. Taxonomy (NCBI): domain Eukaryota; kingdom Metazoa; phylum Arthropoda; class Insecta; order Hymenoptera; family Apidae; genus Tetrapedia; species Tetrapedia diversipes. The sequence goes on along the minus strand of JAOPTO010001989.1, from coordinate 71,067 downwards.
ACGTTGTTAGTAGTCCGTGACACGCGTCACCGTGGACGACACAAGAGTGGCCACGATCGTCCGATCTGCGTCACTGATCAACGGTCCGAATGATGCTCAAAACAATTAGGGGATCACGTATCTGGATGATGCATGCGGATGAAACCAGAGATGGATTTGAGTTTTCACCGGTCTAGGCAGTCGCATTTTTTGCGACGAAGGAAAAGGGTAGAGGGAGAGAGGGATGGTACACCCTTAAGATACTAGACGGAGTAGTAATCTTGGTCCAAATTTATTAATTTTTGTGAATATTTCTTTTGTATCGTGCATGAAAGAAATTTTCTTCACATACTCCACCCCTTAAAATCTGCAACCCTAGGTTGTTATATTTTTCCGCCCCTCGACCAAGGAAAAGGGTAGAGGAAGAGAGGGATGGTACACCCTTAAGATACTAGACGGAATAGTAATCTTGGTCCAAATTTATTAATTTTTGTGAATATTTCTTTTATATCGTGTATGAAAGAAATTTTCTTCGAAATGGTGGCCCTCTAATGTTTACAACCTGAGACTGTCATATTTCTGCTACCCTACGGTGAACGAAGAGGGTATAGAGAGGGGGATGGTAAACCTTTAAGATACTAGACTCGATAATAATTTTTGTATAAAAATATATATATAAATATATAAAATTCCTTTGTATAAAAATATATAATTCACAAGTTACTGTTATAAGAAACAAATATTGAATTTAGTTGAAAATGTAACTATGTTCATATACTTTTTGTAGACACTGTCTATTGTATTACTTATTCAACAGCTATGCGAATAAGTAGTATAGCCAGGGGCTAGGCAGTCGTTATTTAAGAAATGATTGTATTTTTAGTGGTATAGCGATTGCAATCACATTTTTTATACAAATAACTGAATGATTTCGCAGAACTGTAAGATGTATGCTTTCAATTTAAACGATGAAATAATTATTTTGCTAAAAGACCCTCTTAATTATTTGCTTTTTTATTCATCCTGTTCGCGGAAGTGGCTATACATTTTACAGAATCACCCGAGTCATTAGGACTTCACGTGCTTTTTACTTCTAGTATGACAGCTACAGTAGCAAACAAAAGTTTAAGACGAGAGGATAATGTATAATATAGTTTTATGATTTGCAAATATATATTTATATTTATTTATTTTTATTGTTATTATAGTAGTCTATTTATTGATTATTAATTTATTGATTTTCTTATCATACTATTTCCTATACGTTTATTTATTTATTTTCGTTGACTCCTTGGTCTTAAACTTTTGTCCGCTACTGTAAGTTTTCCGGAAACCTCACGAGTTCAGAGCGAATTTTTATTGCTATTGCACTTTGTGCTGAACTCCCCGATTGTTTAAATATTTATATGATCACATTCAAATCTGTACATCGAAATTTTTAATTATTATCACCTATGTGGTATTTTATTTCGCAAATCGTAAATATGCAAAGTGAGAAACGAGAGTTAAAAATGCCATGCTAGTTTATCTAGAAGTTTCGAGTGTTCAAGTGAAAGGTCCAGAAAACGATTTCCCTTTCTTATAGAACATTATATCACTCTTCTTCACGCATGTGTTCTCTTATTTTACAGTAAAAATATACAAGGCTTAAGAAATAGATAACATTAGAATAACATTCATACCATTATTTATTATTTCACATAATTCTCTGTGTACAATTTAATAAATATTATTAACGATAAAATTTTGAAAATAAAGAAACGAAATTTAAAAGCTGTTTGAATTTAATGTTATCCCGTACCACAATACTTTCCGAAAATCTAATGGCATGGAAGTTGCGCAGTTTGCCGTAAAAATGGCGGAACGGACTAGAAATCGAGGAGTTAAAAACTCATTGAAAAGTACCACTTTATTAAAAAGTCTCTCGCCCATTAGCTCCGCCACGACTGCGAAGTCCGTCGAGAGCATTGAAAGGAACTCACAAATTACATTATTAGAACCCTCCGACACGCGTCACTATTTGCATCGGTGCGGACGAGCATGACCAATTTATACGTCATCGATGAAGACCACTTTTGTAACTTCTACGACACCTTTTATGGCAGAAAAGGTTCTGCTAAATTTCATACCACAATTCACATTCAAATTAATTCATTAATTTTTAACCATAAACCCTGTTTGGCAATTTAAACGTTTTTTCAATTCTTTTTATGGTAAGAAAGATACTGTTATATTTTACATGGTAGTATTCAAACGTAAAATTAAATTATATCTTCATTGTAAGCCTTATTTGGAGATTTAAGTACTTACCAAATGGAATGGTGGTTAAAGAATTAGGTCTCTAATTGATTATTTTCATTAAATTCGTTCAAAGATTATTGTTTTATTTTATTACAAAGATTTCAATGGTAGTTCAACGCTTTAATTTTAAAATGGAGTTAAAATAAATAGTTGGCATTTAGCAAATTAATGGCGACATCGCGTAAATGATTAATGTGCAAACAGAAATGAAAATAATAATCGACAGTTTTGAGACGATACACATTTTACCGAATAAATGTATCTTTTTGTTTAAAAAAAATTTTCGAGTTATAATTATTTTGCATATGAGTTTTTGTGTGACGAGTGAGTCATATTTATATCGAAGATGTTTACTTTAAATATACTCAACTATACCGTAGTAGTTTGTTAATATGCATAATAATGTAACAGTACTTCGCAGCTACTCATTATTATTCAAACCATTTGTATCCTTACGTCCAAACTAAGAAATCTTTGCAATTCAAATGAAGATAAAAGGTGAAAAGTTTCTTTTTTTTCACAAACATTTAAATTAATCTCAATTTCTTAAATACACGTTCTAATGTGCCATAACTATTAAAAATTGTACAAAAATAGTCTGCTCAAATCAGCTGACATTTTTCTTCAAAATCCACCCTTATGTTCCACTGTAAACGTTACTAAAATGTATTCCAAACTGAACCTACATCATTCTGCAGCGAACAAACGGACAAAAAGATGACCATTTCGCGTATAGCCGTTGAATCCTTTTTTATCGAACGATCTCTCGTACTGCTACCAAACCGTAAACGCATTACCATAACGCTGCAACACTTAAGCGTGGACAGAAAAACGTCGAAGAGGAAGTAAGCGCGTAATGTCAACATCTCCAGCCAATAAACGGAGCTCTGCCTATTCATAACGTACTATCACTCACACACGCTCGCGTTACCGGTCGTTTCATTCACCTAGCAATGCCAACAATGATTAGCCACGAGCAAAATGAACTTACGTTTGTCCGCCGTTCGATACCAGGAAGAAGGAACATCAAGCTGCCTCTTCTCTAATTCACAAGCTTCGCGGGAACGTGTCCTACTTTCAACTTCAAAAATCGGTCCCCGAGATCGTCACGAAATCCAGTTCATCGTTTGGCGACCGAAAAGTTTCGAAAATCGTCACTTTCTTTAGCCGTCTAAGCTTTCGATCGACCAACAACGGAACAAAACGCGAAACCGAGATTAACGTTTCGCGTGGTGCATGATGGTTCAGGTCGGAACGAGCACGAACGATCGAAAATCGCGACTCTCAGACCCTGGAGGAGTGACGTTCGCCAATGGGTCCGTTCTGCGCGCCGTCGAGCGCACTACTGTCTGGCCCGATCCTCGGTGGCAACGCACCGGCTCGAAAATCCACGTATTCTAATACGCCAATCGGGCCTAAGAGCGTGACCGCGACGCACAACACCGGATTTGCATACTCATTGATAGCAGCGTGATAAGCAACCGGTGTACTACAGGGAGCTGGCAAGTTGGCGAGCCTAAGGAACGCGGGTCTGATTGATCGTAGGCTCTATGAGGACCGAATTTTCTCGATGCAATCGTAAAAATAGGGCACACGTGTCTTCGTTATTGATCGAAACGGAAAAGGATCGACGAATAGGATCGTATCAGATCGCATGAAGCAGGTACGAATGAAAAGGATACTTCGTTTTCTTGCTTCTGGGCCGTACCGCTCGCCAACTTACCAGCTCACGACAGTGCAAGCATTTTTCTGTGGATCTTCGTGGGATTTGATAGAATTTTGGGGGGAGAAGTAGAACTTAATAACATTCTAATAGAGATTCGTCGATTCACGTGGCGAAATATATTCTTTTCTTTTGTGTAGAACGGAAATTTTTAAAATTCAAACAGCTGTTCGTTAATTTTTAACTGGTATTACCAAATTTGCTACGTACCGTTCGCCAACTTGCCAGCTCCTTAGAGTACAAGCATTTTTCAATGGTTTTCCGTGGGATTTGATAGAATTTTCGGGGGAGAAGTAGAATTTAATAATATCCGAATAGAGATTCGTCGATTAACGTGACGAAATATATTTTTTTCTTTTGTGTAGAACGGAAATTTTAAAGATTCAAACAGCTGTCCGTTAATTTTTAGCTGGTGTTACCGAATTTGAATTTTTGTTTTAGGTATCAAAGATGTTTCGTGAATGTTGGCCTTTATAGAATGTAAGTTAACTTTTAATGTTCTATGACGGTTTTTCCTACGTTAATTATTATCTCCTTTTTTTTACATAATTGTTGTTCGAGTTATCCTAAAGTGTATTATTTATAATTTGTAACTTTTCCAACATGTTTAATAAAAGATTATAAGATGAAATATTAGAAGTAACTCACGGTCAAGTAATATTAGAAATAAACTGTATAAGAAGGATTCAAGGAATACAGGTTTAAAGTAAAATTGATTTAAGTAAATTTCATCGTTACGTTACTGTCAAAGATTGATAACAAATACAATATTTCAATTCATTATCATCAATCAATTATTAAACAAAAAAAAATACCAAACGAATATTTGATAATTCTGTGTATTTTAAACTATAACAAACTTCTGAATCAAATTTCTGAAATATACGTACTGAAATGAAGTTTAATTTATAAGCAAAATCAATAAGTAATAAACAGAAAATCTTCGCTTTATTAGTTTATATTGTGATGGTCCTACATCGTTTCTGTTCATTCTTATTAAATTCAAATTGAAATTAATCGTCGAATTTTATCACGCAAAAAAAGTTAACGAACCGTAAGGATATTTGTTTATTTCAACCATCTCAGTTGCACAAACAGCAGTGTACATTTCTGCAACTTTTCATCACGTCGGGTGTCGTAAATCCTTGACACACATCATTATGCCGTTATTAAGGTAGGATAACCACCTCGTGTAGCGGATTCAAAACGGATGGATTAACGGTGATCGATTACTAGAGATTAACATATGTTCGTGACCTCTTCTTTTCTTTTTTCTTCTTTTTTTTTTTAATTTGGAGTTTAACATCGCATCAACTACACGGTTGCAAAATTTGCTTCATGATTTTGGCTGCCTTGATGAATTTGAGTAGGTCCTGTACTTCATCGTTATTTCTTCTTACAGCTGGTTTCAGTTAAAATCTTTAGTAACTGAAATCTTTAGTAAATCTTGAGTAACTTTACTCCTGTTATTTTCATTAAATCCAGATCCACTTGTTTGCTCGAATAACATAGATGAATCATTAAAAAGTCGATAATTAACGAAAGAATTCACAGCTTGCACTTCTTACTGTACTTTTCTTATCTGGTATGCAGTTGTGAATAATCATTCATTTAAATTTAACCTGTCTTCTAGACGCTCGATAATACTGTGTATTTTTCTCTAAACGAGATAAATTCTAGTATCAACAATTACGTTCTGTAAGAACAGAGAACCCAATATCTTTCGTTTTCCATCCTTGTAGAGCATTATACGTACGTACGATGGATTTGTAGCGTCGTAAAAGTAGGACATTGCGAAATTTGCTTCTAGGGACACTCTAGGCATCCCTTTCCCATGTAGACTCTGATTGATTGTATACTCAGAGAGTAGCTTAACACTAAACCTACTCACGGGTTAGAGTCTACTTATTTGTGACAAAGAAATCAAATTGAAAATTATATTTAAAAAATACCTAATACAAGGGAAACAAACTGTAATGATTACAGTAAAGATCACAGTAAATTTTCAAAGGTGTAGGTGTCACAATAGATTTACAAAGTTTCTATGAAAAATTACGAATCGGTCATTTTGACCGGTCTTGGTAGTTATAGTGTTAAAAGATGTGTTGCAAATACAGTAATTGACATAAGAGTTATTGAAGTATATAAATTCAGTGAATATTTAATACAATTTGCAAAAAATTGCAAGATGTATTGTGTGCAAATTTTATATAACAGTTTAATTTTTATTTAAGTATTCACAATTTAACGTGCCAAAGACACACTATTAAAAATATTAGCATTAATAGCGATGCTATCCGTTTTAATTGTTCGAACTGCAGATAGAAGTATAATAAATTAAAGCGGATAAAAAAATGAAAACGTGAATGTAACGCGAATAATGATTCAAACGTGTGATCAACCTCTTCGTGATATAATCAAGTCAATAAACTTTCACTATAATTGAATACTTGTGGGGGATAAGGAATGGGTGATGGGTGATTATTTATTATTTATTATTTAAAAAATAATTAAAACGCAATGATTAGTAAAGTATTCTTTATTGTAAAAAAGTAGAATAGAATTTCATACATTCGTGTGATACGTCTTAATTAATTACAAATATATTATCAACCGTTATAATTGATTTCATTTTCCAATAAAATTCATACGAGTTTCAGCTGGATGGTACTTATGAAAGACATGTAATATTTTATAATGTACATAAAATATCCAGAATAATGAAAACGGTAATGAATAGGTAATTGAACTCATTGTGTAATCTCAGTTCTCTTAGTTCCTAATTGATGTCTAGGATTTTAAAGAAGTATTCCACCTAAACAATATTAATGAAAATATATAAATTATATAAATATTATTTCATAATAATTTTACCTCTAAGATTCCATCTTCTGGTAAATCAGAACAGTGTAAAGCGTTTTGTACTTTAGTTTTCCCATATTTCGCTCGAAGAGTATCTGGTCTTACTTGCTTTGCAATATCCTATATGAGGAACTTATATCAATAAATAAATAAAATATTTATTATCGACATAAATAAAAAAGGGAAAAAAATAATGTTATCTGGACTTACTGGGTCCATAGGACCACAAAATTTTCTAAATTCTGCCTGAACATTAAATTTCTCATCCTTATGTTTTATTTCCATAACAATGCATGGTCCCGATTGTAGTTCGCCTACCATTGCCTGAAAACAAGATTACAGTTACTTCTTTCAACAAAAACTAAGTATTAGATTTATTATAATAAATTGCTTCAACAGAGACGTACTGCATAATCTGGAAGAATTCCTTTATAAACTTCTAAAAATTCTTCTGCATCAAGTGAATTGACACAGAATTGTTGTATAGCAGAAATAGTATAACCAGCTTTCTGCACGTCATCAACAATATCTCCTACATTTACAAATCACAAATTATTATACGTTAGAATATTTATTATTTCAAGTCATAATTTTTTATACCAATTAGTTTAGCTTGAATAGCATGTGGTTTAATAATACAACAAGTACAATTTTGTAATGTTGCTGTATTTTTTGGTCCTTTTTTGTTAGTTTTTGGATTAGGAAAGAAAAATTGTAGTTCCTAACAGAATAAAAGAAAAGAAAAGATTAATAAAAATTCCTATAAATGTATCAGTTTAATATGAATACCAAAGAAGGATAATACAGACCTTTGCTGCTGCTACCTCATTCTCAGAACCATGTACTGCATTACGAATAGCATCTTGACCATAACGTGCTCTAAGCGAGGATGGAGCTTTTGCAATAGCTTCTTTGCTATCTTCTGGACCTATTACTTCCTGCCAACGTGTGATTGCATGTTCACCCAATAATTCTAAAGCTACAATAGGATCCGAGGTAAGATGATTTACCATATACCTAATCAAAAATATAGAAAATAAAACATGTACTCAAAACATAAATAAGTATTTGTTATTAGAATATATCTTACGTTATATTAGTTTCATCTTTATCTTGACAAAATTCTCTTGCCTCATCTTGAGATAATTTAACCATTTTGATATTTGCAATTTGAAAATTAGAGCTTACTATTTCTTTTAATATTTCTCCTAATTTATCAATAACATCGGATTTCACCATTGCAAATGTTCTGAAAGAAGTACAGAAATAATGTGAACTATTAATAAATATTAATAAACACTGATAACAGTACTAGCAGAAATAACAGTGTACCTTTGCATTTTTGTTTGCAATTTTACCCGCGTCGCACAATCCGCATAATCTGTTATTCTTATACTTCGTGAAAATATTGTTACAACAGCACCTACATACAAATCTCTTGCCTGAATCCCCTCGCATTGTGTTCTCCTTAGAAATGTTTTCCTACTTTTTATATCAAACTGAAAAATTATAAAATTTAATTATAATTTAATTTCAACATCCGTTAACGAAATAAAACTTTTCATAAAACGTACCAATTCAATCGTATCATCGTATGGAAAATAATAAAGATAAAACTTCTTTAGAATGCTGGCTACTTTATCATACCATTCAGCTTCAAAAATATATTTTTCATTATGGTCCACCGACATTTTTTTAATTAAATTGATTTATGCTAATAACACAGCTCAAAGATCTTTTTAAATTCTGTTGGGTTATGTTTCGAATACATCACCAGCTTTAGGTAAAAATTGTTTATACAATATAAAGAAATGGTACTTTTTACATGTTACTATAGGTACCGTTGTCATTTAACACTTTGTTTCCAAAACAACATGATGGTATTAATTGATCAGCTGATTATATTAAACGTATATATGTGCATACAAGCACCGTGATGAATACGAACTATCAACCTTATTCTATTACACCGTAAATTAATTAACGTGTTTGTTATATTATATGAGTATTTCACAACTGTATCAACAGAGAAAAAATATTACATTTTCAAATGAAATAGTTACAATGTCATCACAGAACGAATTGTTTTGAACCGCCCTCCTACATTCAACCACAAACAAGGAAGAAATATAGACGAATTAAACACAAGCATAAACGATGTTCAGAATAGATTTAATATGTTATGAAACTATATGCCCACAATCTGGATCACCAATCGTACGAGGTCAGAGTAGACCAATAATTTTTACAGACTTCAGTGGTTCAAACTACCTTACCGATTCAAACATTTCACTTTATCATGTATGATAAACGGACCACTTAAGCGCTGATGGTTTTTTCCGAATTGCACAATAAAACTGATTATTAAATTACTTACGAATTACATATTTAATTTTTAATTAAAAGTTATTAATTATATATTAAATAATAAGTCATTCGGATAACTCGATAAATATAAATATATTTTATTTATAAATTATTTGTAGACATCACGAAATGCGACTGAATAAAAAAGAAGTTATAAATAGATCGCAAAAATTTAATGGTTTCCAGTGGATACTTTCAACAATTGAATCAGATTCAGCAGGTCGATTGTGAAATTTTGCAAAGTCTGAATTGAGTCGGGATGAATGCATAATTGCATACACGTGCTTTTAAGTAAGAGAAATATAATTAGTTCATAAAGAATAAGTGTAATATTACGGATTAATGTTCAATTAATTTTTATTAATATCATAAATTTACATTAGCGACGATATCGTGATGTTACTTATTCCAAATTCGCGCTGAGTCGTTCTGCGCAGCCGCGGCCGGCTACTGGTACGTGACGGCACCGAGGTGACCCTTTCCGGCGTGGGACGCCATCGCGTACGGACGTTTGACAGGTCGAACGAAACGCGTCTCACATAATCGCCAACCATAAACGCGTTTTTACGGGTTATAGCTTCGTGATTTCGCGTAATTTAACCCGTTCGCTACTATTAACGGTCGGGAGTGTTAGATTTTTATTTTTATTTGTTTTTATATCACCGATTCGATACAAATTCAATTCGCCTACAGTATTTCGCGACCGGGAGTGTTAGACTTTTATCTTATATTTTTTTATTAACGAGTGGTGGTTCCTGGATATAGGACTGCATCCTGGATACTACTGATGCTACTGATCTACCCGATGCAGGCTATGGGGACCATAGAAGACGCGTGATGCTTATCGCCATACGGTGAGTCACATATTTCATTGTTCTTCCGGTTCCCAATCATGTCGTAGGATGAATGGTTCGAAACGACACGGGAATTGGTCGTATTTTTGCTTATTATTGCGAGCATAGTGACCACGAGTATTTTATTACTCGTGTACATTGATATATTATTTGTCAGGGCTTTCTTGTGTCTCGCGGTTGCATAAATTTATTACATCCATTACTGTTTCATATGATTTAATAATTTTACACAGCTTCATTGTATTCGGTATTATTATTTGCGTTAGAATTTCATATTATTTCATAATGAAGCTTCGATCTGTTACGCGCAAAAACTTTCGAAGGACGTTCGGGCTTGCTTACATACTGTAAACAAGAAAGCATTTCGCGACGAGCTTGCAAGTGGTATCGAAGCGACAGCTGTTGAACACTTGTTCATTGTTTTCGATTCTTAGAATTGTCGCTTCGATAACGCTACCACTCTAGGGTTTTTTTAATATGTTCATTCAGAGCTTGGAAAAATATTTCATGTAGCGAATAGAATGCAGTCTACTCTATATTAAAATGTTATAATAAAGTATAAGTGTCATACATGAATTAGTTAATATGCATATATTAATATTTTAATTATATTAATATATAAGTGCATTATAATATAATAGTTAATCCAATTCGAAGAAATTTTCAAGTAGCATGTAACAATAGTTTCTTAGTAATCTTGAAAATATTAAAGTCCGATTTTAAAATATTCTCTTTTCCAAATTTTACCTAGCTCTGAATATTTGCCCTTTCCCTTTCCATTTCTCCATCCTAATAATAAAATAAATAAAATGTGTGAAATAAATAAAGTGAATAAAACAAATAATACCCTTCCTTGTGTTTAATTATTCTTTCCTCTGAAAAGTCTTAGATCGTTAGCTATGTTACTAATTATATTTTTAGCTGGGATTCCTAGCACACATGAAGACGCAAGGTTAGTGATATTTTTACGTTAAATTATATAGCAGCCTATATGCAATAGGATAGCGAATTATCCATGATACAATTCAAATTTAAATTATTTTTGTCAGGTCAAAATTAAATACATATTAGAGGCTTTAATTTAAATACATATTTTGTTTACAAATTTACAAATGAGCAATTGAGGGAATTTAGTATAGATTGAAAATTCTTATTCAAATATTGGAACCTTGAATCTAAAAAATTATATCTAGAAATTTTTAATTCAATAATTAGTGCTGCATTGAGTTCTTTATTTGTTCCATTGTTCTTTCAAAGTTTGGTTTTTCGAAAGCTTTTTTTTACGCACATAGAGAATAATCAGATATTCTTAAATAAACTGTGGATGTTTATGCAAATGAATATTTTTATTAGTACAATTAAAGGAAATGAGTTTAAATAAGAAATTTATTTCGTCTTCTAAATATCATAAGCTTTAAATTATTTTGTATATTAAGTATATTTCGTATTTCTACATTTATTTATAGTTCCCATAAATGCATAAACATCTATGGTTTAATCGTGAGCTGCTGCTAATATTTTCTCGAATTTATCCTCATCTATTTTCATTCAGATATTATAGTCTTGAATTTAGGAATAATATCTATAAATTAAAAATTCATTAATTAGTGCTTCTTTGGATTCTTTATTTGATCTGTTGTTCTTTCGAAGTTGTTTAGTCCGGAAGCTTTTCTTTTTAACGCACGTAGGGAATAGTCGAACATTCATAAATAAATTGTGCATGTTTATGCAAATTAATATTTTTATTAGTACAATTAAAGGAATCGAGCTGAAATAAAAATTTATGTTTTGCACATTGAGTGTATTTCTTGCTTTTACATTTATTTGAATTTCCAATTAATGCATAAACATCTATGGTTTAATATCGAGTTGCCGCAAATGTTTTGTCGTATTCATTCTCATCTGCTTGCCGAAGAAGAAGGAAATCTGCAGCTGTATCTTCGAAGAGGCCCGACATATTGTCACGAAGAGGGCTGCAACATAATGGTTGTCCATATTAGAATAGGCATTCTGTTCTACGATGGACAACCATTTTTTATTTTACTTTGTCACTATGCTCGCTATGTATTCTTTATCTATTGTACACTATTGTCCAAAATCGAGAAGTACTTACACAGATTTCATTCCCAAATGAAATATAATATTATTCTGTACAACTTTTGAATATTCAATTTTCAATTAATTAAAACATTCCTGTGTACTACTTGATATTTGAGTCATTTATTGTTTAATGTAAGTAATTAATAATTACGAATATTCAACTTTTAATTATAACTTAAAGCTTACTAAATTGCTATTGCAAATTAATACAGCCTCTCAAGTTTTTTGATATGAATATTTTACTTTATCTGATATTTCAAACTTATTAAATTAATGTCTTGCATCATAAGAGGCTCTCGGTTATGTTCCCGATTTTTTGTTTTGAAAATTGTCACTTTATTTCGGAAAAAGTAATGGTTTTAACAAATGCTTAAATTAGATCTGTTAACATCCAAAGTATTGTAATATTATTGGAACAAAATAATACGTTAATTTCAATTCCAACATTAAAATTCTTAATTTACAAATAATAATCAATTTTGTAATTTCAACGTTTTAATTTAAAAATTTTTCGCAAGATCTGTTAATCTTCTCAGAGTTGTTTAGTTTTTTGGGAGCTCTTTTTTAACGAACGTTGGGAATATTCAAACATTTCTAAATGAACGTGTAGTTTAGGAAAATTGATAATTTGACGAACTATGTTAAAAAAATAAAATCCGAACAAAGTAAAAAATATTTAAATGCTACAACCTATAAATTAGTTTTAATATTTTATATATTTTACGTATTGCATTTTCTATTTCGTATTCGTTTCGGTTTTCCATAGATGTTTCGCTGGATGATGAAGTCACAAAGAGGCTTGCCAGAAGATCTCGGAATTAGTATCGCGAATTAGAATTGTAGGTTTTGTCCACGGGTTTCTTCCGCTTTTCAGAGAGTTTCGAAAATAGTCAGTCTATAGGTTCAACCAATTTAGGACTTACGGAAAATAGGATCTACGAGGGGAGGGTTTAGGGGTTTACAATTTAAAGAATTTAGAATAGGGGGATAAAGGGTAGGGAGTATCTTGATTCAAACCCTCCGTTTAGGCGGAGTTTGGTTTACTAAAGTTAGTTTAGTAGTCTGCTAGTACCATTAAATTTGGTACCTTTCGTTCAGTAGTCAGCGTGGCCGTGGCGCGTATATACTCTCAGGGCCCTCCGTTCACGCGGAGCTTGTTTGTTGAAAGGTCTCAGCCACGTTGCATTCGCGTGCTTTTTTATTTGTTAGGGGTACCGGGGGTGGGTTTCGCGGTCGTGACGTTGGGGGTACGCGGTCGTAACGTAGGGGGTACGCGGTCGTAACGTTCGCGGTACGCGGTTTAAGGGATGGATTCAAACCTTCCGTTCACGCGGAGTTTGGTTTAGTAAAGTAGTAGTCTGTAAGTACCTTTAAATTTGGTACCTTTTGCCCAGCAGTCAGCGTGGCCGTGGCGCGTATATACTCTCAGGGCCCTCCGTTCACGCGGAGCTTGTTTGTTGAAAGGTCACAGCCACGTTGCATTCGGGTGCTTTTTTATTTGCTAGCGTATTCCGGGGGTGGGTTTCGCGGTCGTAGGGTTGGGGGTATATGGGGGAGGGGGGTGGGAGCAAACCCTCCGTTTATGCGGAGTTTGGTTTAATGGTTCAATTCTGTACATTTTGGTACATTCAGTCCGGGGGCCAGTCTGTTTCTAGCGCGTATATACACTCAGGGCCCTCCGTTACCGCGGAGCTTGTTTCGTTGAAAGGTTATAACCAGGCTGGACTCGGACTTTTTTGGTTAGGTTAACGCGCGCGAGGGTTGTGGGAGTGGTGGGTTTAGGGAATTCGGTGAGCAGGCGCGCGTGGGGTTCTATGGGTGTAGAGTCAAAGGGGTATTAGTAGGGCAAAGGTATAGAGATAATCGGTGTAGGAATACGGGACACCAACCAATCGGCGTGGGTTGTGGGAGTAGGACGAGGGTGCATCGCGTTTAAGGGGTTTATGGGTTTAGAGTCGAAGGGTGTAGAGGTTAGAATCACGTTTAAGGGGTTTATGGGTTTAGAGTCGAAGGATGTAGAGGTTAGAATCACGTTTAAGGGTAAGCGGTTTTGTGCGTGTTAGATTCCGTGGATCAGGGGGTAACAGTATAAGGGTGGGGGCTTTGCGGGTATTCGGGTCTTCGGTGGCGCGAAGTGCGGGGTGTGGGTTCAAACCCTCCGTTCACCCGGAGTGGATTCAAACCATCCGTTCACACGGAGGTTGGTTTAGTAGAGTAGTCTTATAGTACTTTATAGTACTTTGTATTAGATAATCAATTGTGGCCGTGATGCGACCCCTCCGCCGGGGGCCGTCGTGCACAGGTGTGATCCTTCCAGCATTTCAGGGTCCTCCGTTCACGCGGAGCTTGAGTGCGTTTTAGCGTTATAGCCACGTTGAATTGGGGTGCTTTTTTATTTACTTTTGTATTTGCCAACGGTTTCCGGGGGTTGGGTAAGGGGCCGTAGGGTGGTGGGGGGTACGGTAGGGAGGGGGGTGGGCGCAAACCTTCCGTTTATGCGGAGTTTGGTTTAATTGTTCAATTCTGTACATTTTGGTACATTCAGTCCGGGGGCCAGTCTGTTTCTAGCGCGTATATACACTCAGGGCCCTCCGTTGACGCGGAGCTTGTTTCGTTGAAAGGTTATAACCAGGCTGGACTCGGGCTTTTTTTGTTAGGGCAACAGGTGTGGGTCGTGGGAGTGGTGGGTTTAGGAAATTCGGTGAGCAGGCGCGCGTGGGGTTCTATAGGCGTAGAATCAAGGGTGTAGAGGTGTTAGAATCACGTTTAAGGGTAAGCGGTTTTGTGCGTGTTGGGTTCCGGGGTTCAGGGGTAATATTATGAGGGCGAGAGGTTTTACGGGTGCGCGTTCCGGGGATCACGATAATAGTATAAGGGTGAGGAGTTTTTTGGGTATTCGGGTCTTGGGTGCTGGGGTAAAAGTACAGGGGAAGGGGGTGCTGGGATGGGGGGCAGGGTGGGTGGGTCTCGAAGCGCAGTCACCTCCTCGTGGTGAGACCTGGTAATTGGTGTTGGTTTTCCGTTGAGTAATCAGTGGACTACCATACCAAGCTAAGAACTGCGTAAGAAATTTATGGTTCAATTAATTTTGAATAAAACTCCTAGTCTGCAATTTGTTAGACATTTAATAATTTTAAAATAAAGATAAAGTAAGTATAGCGCGGTTGTACAGTCCTATTATTCAACGTATAGAGAACATTAAGTTTTATTATCGTGTTATCCAATAAACTGTTAGATTGAAATATGCACACTTTTATATGCGTTGCATACCTTAACAGATAATTTTCTAATAACATAAATATCAAATCGCAAAAAATACTTTTCGGGAGTAATTTCGTATCTTAAAAGTTTGCGCCGTGACATTTTGAAACTCGTAATAATAGTTGCAACTATTGGTTTTCGATTTATAAATTTTATCACACATTTGAACGCTTAATATTGAATATAAAAATAAATATTTTTACAGAACTCGTCTAGACCTGGAAGTGAACAACGGGACAACTCTCAGCATCGGAAATCTCCAGAAGAAATAATATACATATTACAAAATCAGATTATTTATTGTAAAAGTATTTTATACAATGTATTTTACAAAAGTCGTAATAAATTATATTAATTTAACAATATTACAATGCTCTATCATTTATTTCCTCTCCTATCCCATCTAAAATAATATGAAACAATATCCTGCAAAAATTAAAAATAAGATTCGGAAAAACTAGTAAAGAACGCGAAAAAATAAAAAAAGTAAAGAAATCTGTTCAAAATTTCCGAGAAATCGCAAAATTCCAGGAAAAATATTCCATGCCACCTCCTCAGTCATTATGTTCTCCTGATACAAATTCTCGATTTTCGGAGCAAAGTTCGGTTGCGATTCGAAAATTCCGCGCCCGAGAAATTCCAAGAAATGACGTCACGTTCCGAGAAAAATATTCCGTGCCACCTCCTCGATCGTCATGTTCTCCTGTTACAAAATCTTGATCATCGGAGAAAAGTTCCCTTGCGATTCGAAAATTCCGCGCCCGAGAAATTCCAAGAAATGACGTCACGTTCCGAGAAAAATATTCCGTGCCACCTCCTCGGTCGTTATGTTCTCCTGATACAAATTCTCGATTTTCGGAGCAAAGTTCAGTTGCCATTATAAAATTCCGCGCCCGAGAAATTCCAAGAAATGACGTCACGTTCCGAGAAAAATATTCCGTGCCACCTCCTCGGTCGTTATGTTCTCCTGATACAAATTCTCGATTTTCGGAGCAAGGTTCGGTTTGCGATTCGAAAATTCCGCGCTCGAGAAATTTTGAGAAATGACGTCACGTTCCGAGAAAAATATTCCGTGCCACCTCCTCGGTCGTTATGTTCTCCTGATACAAATTCTCGATTTTCGGAGCAAAGTTCAGTTGCGATTCGAAAATTCCGCGCCCGAGAAATTCCAAGAAATGACGTCACGTTCCGAGAAAAATATTCCGTGCCACCTCCTCGGTCGTTATGTTCTCCTGATACAAATTCTCGATTTTCGGAGCAAAGTTCGGTTTGCGATTCGAAATTCCGCGCTCGAGAAGTTCTGAGAAATGTCCCGCGAACTTCAGCGCTAAAGTCACGGTTTCGTTGTTAATATAAACTGATGATCAATAAAAATTGAATAAACATTAATCCGTACAAATTATTACATTCATCTTTTATGAATTAATTATATTTTTGCAATTTAAAAACGTGTGCTAATAAATGAACCTGTAATACTTAGCTCTGTAATTCTATTTGTTCGTTATTTCGTTGTGAATTTTACAAGTAATTTTTTATATTCGTAATAATATACAAAAGTAATCGTGGATGATTTTTAATGTAGAAGGTTTATGTTTAGTTTATGTTTAATATAGAAGACCCCACCATAATTCTATAAAATGTAATATTCGCCAAGACAATACCAATTCAGGACTAAAATGAAAGTTCCTGCAAAAGAAATTAGTACCTACATAATGTTTGAATTAAATCTCTTTATGCTGCATCATAAAATTTCAGTTAATTTATTGTTTATCTGTTGAAAATGTAGTAATATAAAAGTGTATAGTAATGCACTTTAAATATCACGTCTATTACATGGATTTATTGCCCATTGAAAGATTCATCATAGAATCAGTTGTTTCATTTCGGTCCATCTTTAGGTTTACACACTGCATGCGGTAAGTAGGTAAATTTAAGAAATCCGTTTAAAGAAACTGATTCGTAACAAAATCGACATAAATAGAAAATATGAGGCCTAGAAAAGAAGGTACATGCGTGACAATTCCTGAAAACGCTGCAAATATATATTATTGCAAACTGTAGATTTGATCGATTTATGGACACTGAAACACTATCACCACATAGCGGTGAACTGGTGGAACTAATTTTCGTCTACCTGTCACTTACAACCTAGTAAATATATTAAAATTTCTCAACTTAATAACAAGCTATTTAGATGATTGGCAGCTGAAATTAAAGGTAAAGATCTCCCTAACTAGAGATTAATCATATCATATCAAAAGCAAGTGAGACTTTGGAGAAATAAGAATTAACTGAAAAGGTTAACAAAGAAAGTAATTTTAAATTTTCGCGCATAAATGAAGTAACTTTAGTTTGTGGCTCCATCTATTGAAGAATGGTTCAAACTGTTAACGAAGTAGTTCGTTTATTTACCGTATAGGTGGTGCAACTATGTCTTTCTTCTCTGTCTCTTTTTATTGCTGGTAAAAATGTGCGAGTTGTTTGCGGGTTTCTTTGATAGATGGCAGGCCTCATCAAAGTCTGTTAACACTTTTGCTTACTTGTCGATAAATGTTTATTACCAGTTTGAACACTTTTTGGAAAGATGGCACCATTAACATTATTAAAATGCTTTAGATATGCGGAAAATTTAAAAATGATTTTACGTATTGCAAAAAGATAAATTGTATAATTTATGTATGCCACTATAAGTTGCTAATACTTAACCGTATGTGTATGCACGCATACATTTATTGAACTGCAATGTGTAAAAAAAGTAAAGCATTAATTAAAAACAACAAAAATAAAATGGTATGATATAACATTCATAAATTAATTTGAGAACTTTTATAGCTATTATTTCTATACTTCGAAGTTGTATCTACCTTTTGACTATTTAAAAAAATGCAAATAAAATTACGCATATACTATGTATGTCTAAAAATAATTCATTTTCGAAAATTGAATTTTTCTTTTTTTAAGTAAGAAATGATCAACCTTCATACAAAGCCCCTATTGGTCGAATTTTTATATCTTAAGCCTCTTACTGAAAAACAATCAAGTCGAAACTTCTATCATTCGAAGTAAGAGTTTTAGTTCATTAATCAAGTGATTAGATAATCTTTGGGAAATTCCTGCCATGGAAAAGAAAAAAAAAAAAGAAAATGAAAGAAAAGAAAGTCAAGGTTTGAACCTACCACGAGAAACCATAACATTGTTTCAGTAATCGGACACTTCTTCATAAAGTTACTCCACAAATTATGCAATATATTTTTTTCAGAGCACCATTACTTGAAGTAGCGTCCCGTGTTATAAATTTAAAAATTAAAGATAAAGTTACAACGAGAAATTATAAAATTAAAATGCCTCATTAAAATAAATCAATTATCGCAATGTACACAGTGAAGTACTTGAAGCGTGATAAACTAATTTCTCTGAAAAAATGGTCCTCGAAAAAATAGAAAAAAAGTTCTATATAATAGATAATGAATTCGATCAATTCTCTTTTTTCAACTAAAAAAACGGATTACAGTCACGAAGATATATAATATATCAATTATTGAATACAAATTTTTATATTAAATACAATAAATTTTATATTAACATTTATATTAAACAACAATAAATGAAAATTATATCTTCTCTCATTAGAAGTTCGTGCTGAGACGTACTGCGCAGCCGCGATCCATTGCGCAGTCGTGAACTATTGCGCAGCCGCGTCCTAGTGCGCAGTCATGAACTATTGCGCAGCCGCGTCCCAGTGCGCAGTCGTGATCTATTGCGCAATCGAGATCATGCGCGAGGAGCTTAGTCTAGTTCGAGACGTCGTGGCGTGAAGGTCGCTAGACATGTATCGCGTCCGTATGTGTTATAGCTTCGTGATTTCGCGTAATTTAACTCGTTTGCTTATCAACTAATAATCGGGAGTGTTAGATTGTTATTTTTATATATTTTTTTATTATCGATTCGATCCAAATATAATTTTTCTACGGTATATCGCGATCGGGAGTGTTAGATTATTATTTTTATATATTTTTTTATTATCGATTCGATTCAAATACAATCTTTTCGCGGTATATCGCGATCGAGAGTGTTAGACTTTTTTTTTTTTTTTTAATTAACGAATCGTGTGATAATTCCTGGCTTCAACATGGGGTCGTATGGTGTTGATACGTAGCTGATGCAGGCTGTGGAGCCCCCAGCAGATGCATGATGCTGATCTGCGTACGGTGAGTCGCATGTTTTATTATTCCTCCGATTCCCAATCATGTCGTAGGGCGAATGGTCCGAAACGATACGGGAATTGGTTGTATTTTTTATTATTATTATCAGTGTATACGAATATTTTATTACTCGTGTACACTGATATGTTATTTTTGAATGCTTTCTTGTTTTTCGCGTTTACATAAATTTATTGCACACATTTTTGTTTTGTATGATTTAATAATTTTACACAATTTCATTTTATTCAACATTATTATTTGCATTGAAATTTCATATTAACTCGTAATAAAGCTTCGATCTATTGCACGTAAAAATTTTTAAAGCGTGTTCACATAATGTAAACAAGAAAGCATTTCGCGACGAGTTGGCAGGTGACATCGAAGCGATACCTATTCATTATTTTCAATCTTTAGACTTATCGCTTCGATGACACCTCCACTCGAGGGTCATTTACTATGTCCATTCAGAGCTTGGAAAAATATATTTTTTTTTCAATAATATAACAAACTAATACAAGAATGTATCAATATTCTTTTTTCTAAATATTCTGTTTTCTAAATTTTACCCAGCTCTGAATATTTGCCTTTCCCTTTCCATTTCCTTATTCGTATCGGGTTTCCATAGGTGTTACGCGAGACGAAAAAATCGTCACAAAGAGGCCTACCACGGAAATTAGTATCGCGAATTAGTATAGTTTATAGAATTTGCGCACGGTTTTTTTCGCTTTTCAGAGATTCGGGAAAAAGTCAGAATATAGGTTATACCGATTTAGGAGATGCTGAAAGTAGTATTTACGCGTAAAAGGTTTAGAGGGTTTATGATAGGGGGTTACGGGGAGGGAATAGTTACAGACCCTCCGTTCACGCGGAGTTTGGTTTAATAATTTAATTCTCTTTGTACCATTAAATGGTTATCCTTCCATCGGGGTCCAACCTGGGCGTGACGCGTATATACTCTCAGGGCCCTCCGTTCACGCGGAGCTTGTTTGTTGAAAGGTTACAGCCACGTTGCATTCGAGTCCTTTCTTATTTGCTAAGGGTGGCCGGTGTGTGGGATTCAGGGGATTAAGGGTAATGGGTTTTTGGGTTTAGCCTAGTGGGGATATTAGTTAAAGGGTGTAGAGGTTAGGTACATCGGTGGTTAAGGGTCGGGGGTTTTATGGGTATTGGGTTCCTGGGAGAAGGGTTAAAAGTACAGGGGAAGGGGGTGCTGGGATGGGGGTGTGGGATGGGTGGTGGGTCCTGTTGGGGGGTTCTTGGGCTCTTTCCCCCAATACCGTGGCGGATGCACGACCTTCGGCACCCCATTGTCTTCGAAAAACTATGTCTTTCGAAGTACTTTGTGGTTTCGAGGAATATGTGGTCCCCTGCGGTATTGGTTACCTTTTTCCCCCCAAGGGTTGATGAGACTTGTACCCTCCAAGCTCTCCAGGGCCCTCCGTTAACGCGGAGCTTGGTTTGCTTGGAGGTGTACGCCTGCATGTTCATCACTCATCAACCCATTGGGTCCCATCCCCCTAGATCCTCAGTGGAGCCGGTACGCTTGCGTACCTGCTCGGCCTGTATACACATGTCAGGGCCCTCCGGTAAAACGGAGCTTGCTTGTTGAAGGGCTGGGCCCCTGAGGATCTAGGTTATCCCTCTTTCCTCCTCATACCACCTGGACTACGTGCCAATCGGTATGAGGCGTGCGTTCCCCCCGACACCTGTCAACGAAGTATGACCCGGTAGGTGCAATGTGGGCCCTCCGCTGGCACCGGAGCTCTTGCACCGAAAGGTCCTCTATATTCGTTCAGGTGCCGGGTCCTATCCGGTGCGATACTTCCGTGTATTCATAATCCCTTGCATTGGCAACGGTGCTCTGATACACGGGGTATCGGGCTTACTCCAAGCTCGGGGCCACTGGGGACCTGCCACGTGACCTGTTTGTCACTGTGTGGTGGCAGATCCACAGTCGGGCCCGGGTTCCTTTTCTCCGGTACCGTAATGAATTATGATCCTTGGGTATCTTAGGTTCCGTAGCTATCTTAGCTGCGGTTCCTCGGGTATCCAAGGGTCCGCTGTTTCATTACGGTACCGGGCCCTCCCTCCGACCGTACTGCCGACTCGGGGGTCCCACCGTGGGCACTGGATCCCATAAGGGGCTCAATTCAGTGCCCGGCCCGTCTCGTAGAGTCGGTCGGGTCCACGGCTCAATCTGGTGTTTCCTAGAATCTTTGATTCTGAAACATCTAGATTGAGACGGGGACGGGTCTCGAAGCGCAGTCACCTCCTCGTGGTGAGACCTGGAAATTGGTATGGTTTTCCACTGATTACCTATTAAGTGGAATCAGTGGAAGATCATACCAAGCTAAGAACTGCGCAAAAAATTTATGTTCAATGCAAAATATTTATGAGAAAATCATTCACTTATGAAATCATACACTAACAAAATCATTCACTTATAAAATCTTTCACTTACAAAATCATTCACTTTAGAAATCATACACTAACAACATCATTTACTTACAAAATCATTCACTTTAGAAATCATACACTAACAATATCATTTACTTACAAAATCATTCACTTACGAAATCATACACTAACAAAATCATTCACTTATAAAATCTTTTACTTACAAAATCATTCACTTTAGAAATCATACACTAACAAAATCATTTACTTACAAAATCATTCACTTACGAAATCATACACTAACAAAATCTTTTATTTATTTACTCATTCGTTTATTTATACAAACACATACTAGGATTTGTCTTTCATACTGCTTCCAAATCAACAAATAAGCGAATGGTCAATTAAGCTGGAATCAAAAGGATTTCATCGCTGTTTCCTGGCGACAATCTTTATCTTTGTGTGTCGAGTGGTCTAGGGAAGACATCTTTCTTAGAATTAAGAGAACTTTAAAATTATTTATCTATAGTTCAATGTATTACTATCATGTAAGTGTAAATATATATATAAACACAGTATAACAAAATGTAATATTATAAAACTATGACATAAGGTAATATAATAACATAAGCTACTTGTAAGTGCATTAGTTGATTACAGTATGCTTCTCAATGCATTCTATAACGCAAAAATACACTGTAATCAAATAATGTAGAATGTATTAGAATTTGTATTATGTAACAAATAACGTAAATGTGTAATATATGTTTTTGCAGAAAATATAGTATTCATTTTTATCATCAATATAACATATAACATGTATTTTCATTATATATAATAAACAATATACATATATGAATTATATTATATTAAATATATTGACTGCAAAAACATATATTATGCAGTAGCGTACATTCGGTAGAGCAAAATATATATATAAGATATAATATAACGATTGTATACAAAATAATGGTGTGCATTATTGTATAATCGATGTAATATAAATATTAAATAAACATTATTATTCATAATGCAATTTGTCATTTTATTTATACCCAATACCACAAAAAAACGAAAACGGATAAAAAGTCCTTTAATGTTCAGTTAAAACTATAATTTTGTATCAGGAGAATTTTCGAAACCGATTTATTTGGAGCAACGTTCGGTTGGGATTGGAAAATTCCCCGCTCGAGAAATTCCAAGAAATGACGTCACGTTCCGAGAAATCGCGAAATTCTAAGAAATGACGTCACGTTCCGAGAAATCGCGAAATTCCAAGAAATGACGTCACGTTCCGAGAAATCGCGAAATTCCAAGAAATGACGTCACGTTCCGAGAAAAATATTCCGTGCCACCTCCTCGGTTGTTATGTTCTCCTGATACAAAATCTCAATTTTCGGAGCAAAGTTCGCTTCCGATTCGAAAGTTCCGCGCTCGAGAAATTCCAAGAAATGACGTCACGTTCCGAGAAAAATATTCCGTGCCACCTCCCCGGTTGTTATGTTCTCCTGATACAAAATCTCAATTTTCGGAGCAAAGTTCGGTTCCGATTCGAAAGTTCCGCGCTCGAGAAATTCCAAGAAATGACGTCACGTTCCAAGAAATCGCGAAATTCTGAGAAATGACGTCACGTTCCGAGAAATCGCTAAATTCCAAGAAATGACGTCACGTTCCGAGAAATCACGAAATTCCGAGAAATTACGTCACGTTCCGAGAAATCACGACATTCCAAGAAATGACGTCACGCTCCGAGAAATCGCGTAATTCCAAGAAATGACGTCACGTTCCGAGAAATCGCGAAATTCCAAGAAATGACGTCACGTTCCGAGAAATCGCGAAATTCCGAGAAATGACGTCACGTTCCGAGAAATCGCGAAATTCCGAGAAATGACGTCACGTTCCGAGAAATCGCGAAATTCCAAGAAATGACGTCACGTTCCGAGAAATCGCGAAATTCCGAGAAATGACGTCACGTTCCAAGAAAAATATTCCGTGCCACCTCCTCGGTCATTATGTTCTCCTGATACAAAATCGGAATTTGGCGTAATTTCTTGAAATTTCTCGGGCGCGGAAATTTCGAATTGCAATCGAACTTTGCTACGAAAATCGAGATTTTGTATCAGGAGAACATGACAACCGAGGAGGTGGCACGAAATATTTTTCTTAGAATTTGACGTCATGTCTCGGAATTTTTCAACAGAATTCGTTACTTTTTTAATTTTTTCGCGTTTTTTACTAATTTTTTCGAATCTTATTTTTAATTTTTGCATGATATTATTTATTATTATCGTAGATAAGATAGGAGAGGGAATAAATGATAAAGCATTGTAATACTGTTAAATTAATCTAATTTATTATGATTTTTGTAAAATACATTGTATAAAATAATTTTACAATAAATAATCTGATTTTACAATATATGTGTAATTTCTTCTGCAGATTTCTGATGCTGGGAGTTGTCCCGTTGTTCATTTCGTTGTATGATAGGTATACGCGGGATTAGTACCACCTCTTCATCGCTATGTGGTTATAGTGTGTGTGTCCATAAATCGATCAAATCTACACTTTTTCATAAAACGTGTTTGCAATATAAAAGTTTCGCTTAATCCAGCCTCCATGGTTGATAAAGTTATCAAAAGATTTTTTTTTCGTCACTGTAAGAGAGAGACATTATAAAGATAGTGTATTATATGATATAGTTTTTAGAGTGCCATAAAATTCTTACCTGTAGGCCAGTCTACGATTTGCATGTTTTAATCAAATAGACTGGACTACAGGTATGCGTAGTTCTTAGCTTGGTATCGTTTTCTAAAGATTTATGCTTTCGGTTTCGAAACCGTCATGAATGGTTTATCAAATAATTGCAAGCATTAAGGACAATTCTACGATATATCGTGTCTACGATAGACAAAAAAATCTGTGGACTATTTATTATAAAAATAAGTATATTAGAAGCTTAATCTTCAATTATAAGATTAATCGTATTATTATTACTTGACGCAACGCGAACGCCGTTTTGAACTTCGATCATTATCGATTTCTCCTCTTCCTTCTTTTCCTCTGCTTTTTGTTATATAGACGATATTCTTATTACCTCCGCTAAGGAAACGGAGGACAAAGAACATCTTGGGCAAGTTTTACAGCGTTTAAAGAAGCACATATAATACACGTACACACACACATACGGTTAAGCATTAGTAACTTACAGTGGCATACAATAATTATACAATTTATCTCTTTGCAATATATAAAATTATTTTTAAAATTCCCGCATATTTAAAACATTCTAATAACGTTAGTAGTGCCATCTCTCAAAAAAGTGTTCAAACTGGTGATAAACATTTATCGACAAGTAAACAAAGGTTGTAACTGACTTTGATGACGCCTGCCATCTATCAAAGATACCCGCAAACAACTCGCACATGTTTACCAACAATAAAAAGAGACACAGAAGAAAGACATTGCAGCGCCACGTATACGGTAAATAACCGAACTACTTCGTTAACAGTTTCAACCGTTCCTCAATAGATGGAGAAGCAAACTAAATCTAATTAATTTATTAAAAATTATTCGTTGCCCAAGACCGTTGTTATTTATTATTACTCCTTGTTATATTTATTATTCTTATTTTTATTATCTCTGTTATTTCATTATTTCCTGGTGCCTTATTAAATTCTATTTATTACCATCAAAACTGGTTTTTTCTCCAACCTCTCCGTCCCAAAGAAGATTCCACGCCTACCGTAAACAACCTTTCCTACAGAATGGACGACGTCGCGCCATCTACTGAAGCAGACAGGTACTATTCGCGCTACAATTCATGTTACCGTAATTCTTTTTAGTATATTGCAGAAACAGTTGAAGGCCAGTATAGTAATACACTATGTTTAATCATAGAATTGGTGTCGTCATTTTTTTTTACGGTATCAATTATAATTCCAAAAATTCTAACCATAAAGTACGCCTCAAAACCAAGAGATGTCGCCACAGGTCAATTCCGTTGTAATGGTAAATAAAGATTTTTATTTAATAAATAAGGCATAGACTGGCATAAAATAGTACATAGATCATTACTGGGACTCTGTTCAATATTTCGACACGTAAATTGCTCCTAAGTACTGCCCACGGACGGAGAGATTGAGTTACACATCCTTCCCTGTATAAGATACAAATGGTCGATTAGTTCTACCTTTCGACCACTAGATGGCGAAAGGAGTTGTGTCCCTGAACTTATATTTTCAAGTCGTTAAAAAACGCATTTACAGCTCTGATATCTGATCCTTTCTGCATAATTTAGGTTTGTGAGGGCCATCACTTTCCTCTGATACCAATTTTGTTGAGATATCAATTATAGTATAAAAAATAGTGACCCAAATAGTACCCATCAGAAACAATAGATGGCGCCACGGGCCAATTCCGTTGCAATTATGAATATTAACTTTTATTTAATAAATGAGGTACAAGACTCGAATAAGATATTACAGAGATCATAACTGAGATTCTCTTATATAATTCGACACGTAAATTGCTTCTAAATGCTGCCCTCACACGTTTTAATTGCCATAAGGATTTAGTCATTCCAAGATTGTTTTTCCAAAACAGTGTATTCAACTTAGACTACCGGTTGAAAGATGTAAGTTAACGAAAAGATTATTAATTTCCGGCCTTTTTTGTCTTGATTTATAAACTTCTGAATGCAACATGTAATAACTCGTTTTGTGCTAACTAGTGAATGAAATAATCATCACTATTAAACACCATAGTAATCTAAGTGTACAACTGATTATTCGAAAATTACTTTTTACAAACTGTACACAACTATACTATGTATATTAGGTATGGTATATTTTTGGTTGGTTAATGTTTAACAAGCTCAAAAAGGCAAATTGGAAACCATCAACAGAACGTTATAAGCAGTTTCATATTTCACAGCATTCAAAACGGCAGATGAGTTTTATAAAATTAATAACATTTATATCTGTGTAACAGATATAAACTGTAATAAAATATTTGTAATCTCCGGTATAATCGATCTTTATTTTAACCTACATCTCAGCCTATAGACCATATCATGAGGTAAGGCAAATTATAATCAAAGGAAAAATAAATAAACCGAAGTTAAATGATAATCATTTACTCGTTTAACGATAAAAATGGAATTTTCAATTATCACTCTTGCATATTTCAGCAGAAAAATTTATTGATTAACAAGTCAACGTAACTTCAAGTTCATTATATAACGAACCATTCATAAAATTGAATGATTACGTTACGATACTTACCTTTAATTAGAATTTATTAAATGTCCAGTGGATTTGAAGTTTCATTAAAAATTAACTGAATTTCTTGCGCAGTACTTAGCTTGGTACGGTTTTCCATTAATTACTCAACGGAAAACTGACACCAATTTCCAGGTCTCACCACGAGGAGGTGACTGCGCCTCGAGACCCACCCGCCCTGCCCCCCATCACAGTACCCCCTTCACCGGTACTTTTACCACGGCGTCAAGACCCGAATACCCAAAAAACCCCTCACGCCCTTATACTACTACCGTGATCCTCGGAACACGCACCCACAAAACCCGTCACCCTTATAATATTACCAACGATCCCCGGAACCTGACACCGACAAAACTGGTTACCCACAAACGTGATCTTACACCCTTGACTCTACACCCATAGAACCCCACGCGCGCCTGCTCACCGAATTTCCTAAACCCACCACTCCCACGGCCCATACCCGTTGCCCTAACCAAAAAAGCCCGAGTCCAGCCTGGTTATAACCTTTCAACGAAACAAGCTCCGCGTCAACGGAGGGCCCTGAGTGTATATACGCGCTAGAAACAGACTGGCCCCCGGACTGAATGTACCAAAATGTACAGAATTGAACAACTAAACCAAACTCCGCATAAACGGAAGGTTTGCGCCCACCCCCCACCCTACCGTACCCCCCCACCACCCTACGGCCCCTTTACCAACCCCCGGAAACCGTTAGCAAATACAAAAGCAAATAAAAAAGCACCCCAATTCAACGTGGCTATAACGCTAAAACGCACTCAAGCTCCGCGTGAACGGAGGACCCTGAAATGCTGGAAGGATCACGCCTCTGCACGACGGCCCCCGGCGGAGGGGTCGCATCACGGCCACATCGATTATCTAATGGAAAGTACTATAAAGTACTATAAGACTACTCTACTAAACCAAACTCCGTGTGAACGGATGGTTTGAACCCACTCCGGGTGAACGGAGGGTTTGAACCCACACCCCGTTGTTCGCGCCACCGAAGACCCGAATACCCGCAAAACCCCCACCCTTATACTATTACCCCCTAATCCCCGGAACCTAACACGCACAAAACCGCTTACCCTTAAACGTGATTCTAACCTCTACACCCCTCGACTCTAAACCCATAAATCCCTTAAACCCGATGCACCCTCGTCCCATACCCCTAGCAAAAAACGCCCCGAGTCCTACTCCCACAACCCACGCCGATTGGTTGGTGTCCCGTATTCCTACACCGATTATCTCTATACCTTTGCCCTACTAATACCCCTTGACTCTACACCCATAGAACCCCACGCGCGCCTGCTCACCGAATTCCCTAAACCCACCACTCCCACAACCCTCGCGCGCGTTAACCTAACCAAAAAAGTCCGAGTCCAGCCTGGTTATAACCTTTCAACGAAACAAGCTCCGCGGTAACGGAGGGCCCTGAGTGTATATACGCGCTAGAAACAGACTGGCCCCCGGACTGAATGTACCAAAATGTACAGAATTGAACAACTGAACCAAACTCCGCATAAACGGAAGGTTTGCTCCCACCCCCCTCCCCCATATACCGTATACCCCCAACCCTACGACCGCGAAACCCACCCCCGGAATACGCTAGCAAATAAAAAAGCACCCGAATGCAACGTGGCTGTGACCTTTCAACAAACAAGCTCCGCGTGAACGGAGGGCCCTGAGAGTATATACGCGCCACGGCCACGCTGACTGCTGGGCAAAAGGTACCAAATTTAAAGGTACTTACAGACTACTACTTTACTAAACCAAACTCCGCGTGAACGGAAGGTTTGAATCCATCCCTTAAACCGCGTACCGCGAACGTTACGACCGCGTACCCCAACGTTACGACCGCGTACCCCAACGTTACGACCGCGTACCCCCAACGTCACGACCGCGAAACCCACCCCCGGTACCCCTAACAAATAAAAAAGCACGCGAATGCAACGTGGCTGAGACCTTTCAACAAACAAGCTCCGCGTGAACGGAGGGCCCTGAGAGTATATACGCGCCACGGCCACGCTGACTACTGAACGAAAGGTACCAAATTTAATGGTACTAGCAGACTACTAAACTAGCTTTAGTAAACCAAACTCCGCCTAAACGGAGGGTTTGAATCAAGATACTCCCTACCCTTTATCCCCCTATGCTAAACTCTCTAATTTGTAAACCCCTAAATCCTTCCCTCGTAGATCCTACTTTCCCTAAGTCCTAAATTGGTAGAACCTATTCACTGACTATATTCGAAACTCTCTGAAAAGCGAAAGAAAACCGTGGGCAAAACCTACAAATTATTCTAATTCGCGGTACTAATTTCCGAGATCTTCTGGCAGGCCTCTTTGAGACTTCTTCATCGAGGGAAACATCTATGGAAAACCCAAACGAATACGAAATAGAAAATGCAATACGTAAAATATATAAAATATTAAAACTAATTTATAGGTTGTAGCATTTAAATATTTTTTACTTTGTTCGGATTCTATTTTTTTAACATAGTTCGTCAAATTATAAATTTTCCTAAACTACACGTTCACTTAGAAATGTTTGAATATTCCCTACGTTCGTTAAAAAAGAGCTTCCGAAAAACTAAACAACTCTGAGAAGACTAACAGATCTTGCGAAGTACCCAAAGGAGTACTTATATTAATTAATGATTTAAAAAATTTTTAAATTAAAACGTTGAAATTAAAAAATTGATTATTATTTGTAAATTAAGAATTTTAATGTTGCAATTGAAATTAATGTATTTTGTTCCAATAATATTATAATACTTTAGATGTTAATAGAGATAGTGTAAGCATTTGTCAAAACCATTACTTTTTCCAAAATAAAGTGACAATTTTCAAAAAAGAAAATCGGGAACATACCCGAGAGCCTCTAATGATGCAAGACATTAATTTAATAAATTTGAAATATTAGATAAAGTAAAATATTCATATCAGAAAACTTGAGAGGCTGTATAATTTTAATAAGCTTTAAGTTTTAGTTAAAAATTGAATATTCGTAATTATGATTTAAATATTACATGAAACACCTAAAGTGTTCTCGAAAGTGAAAGTGAAAACGATAAAAAAAGACTTACCGTTCGTATTAAACAATAAATGACCCAAATGATCAAGAAGTACAAAGTAATATTTTAATTAATTAGAAATTCGGAATTCGAAACTATTTGTGCAAAATAATATTACATTTTATTTGGGAACGACATTTGTGTTAGTACTTCTCCATCTTTGATCATAGTGTACAACAGACAAATAGCGAGCATAGTGATAAAGTAACGTAAAGAATGGTAGTCCATCGTAGAATAGAATGCCTATTCTAATATGGACAACCATTATGTTGCAGCCCTCTTCGTGACAATATGTCGGGCCTCTTCGAAGATACAGCAGTAGATTTCCTTCTTCTTCGGCAAGCAGATGAGAATGAATTCGACAAAACATTTGCAGCAACTCGATATTAAACCATAGATGTTTATGCATTAATGGGAAATTCAAATAAATGTAGAAGCACGAAATACACTCAATGTGCAAGATATAAATTTTTATTTAAAAAATTCCTTTAATTGTACTAATAAAAATATTAATTTGCATAAACATCCACAATTTCTTTATGAATGTTCGACTATTCCCTACGTGCGTTAAAAAAAAAGCTTCCGAACTAAACAACTTCGAAAGAACAACAGATCAAATAAAGAATCCAAAGAAGCACTAATTAATGAATTTTAAATTTATAGATATTATTCCTAAATTCAAGACTATAATATCTGAATGAAAATTTTCGAACTAAAATAAATCTCCTGAATTGCTTACTTGTGAATTTGTATAAAAGATATGTATTTAAATTGAAGATTCAAACATTTACTTAATTTTGAACTGACAAAAAACAATATTTTGAATTTAAAGTGGACTTTGTATCATGAATAATTTGCTAGCCTATTACATGTAGCAGTCGCCGCTCAAGCATCCGAAGTTTGACACCGAGGAATAACGAATATGCACGAAGAAAATATTGCAATTCGACGCCGAACGACGAAATTAAAATACCGAGTTTAAAAAATTGATATGTATAAGAATGGATGCTAAAACGGCCAGTACTACACATAATAATTGAACACAAAAATATGACTAACCTTGCGTCTTCATGTGTGCTATGAATCCCAGCTAAAAATATAATTAGTAACATAGCTAACGATCTAAGACTTTTTTCAGAGAAGAGGATAATAAAACACAAGGAAGGGTTTTGTTTGTTTTATTCACTTTATTTATTTCACATATTTTATTTATTTCATTATTAGGATGGAGAAATGGAAAGGGCAAATATTCAGAGCTAGGTAAAATTTGGAAAAGAGAATATTTTGAAATCGGACTTTAATATTTTCAATATTAGTAAGACACTATTGTTACATACTACTTCAAAATTTCATTGAATCGCATTAATTATTATATTATAATGTACTTATATATTAATATAATTAAAATATTAATATATGCATATTAACTAATTCATGTATGACGCTTATACTTTATTATAACATTTTAATATAGAGTAGACTGCATTCTATTCACTACATGAAATATTTTTCCAAGCTCTGAATGAACATATTAAAAAAAACTCTCGAGTGGTAGGTTATCGAAGCGACAATTCTAAGAATCGAAAACAATGAACAAGTGTTCAACAGCTGTCGCTTCGATGCCACCTGCCAGCTCGTCGCGAAATGCTTTCTTGTTTACATTACGTAAGCAAGCCCGAACGTCCTTCGAAAGGACTTTGCACGTAACAGATCGAAGTTTTATTAGGAGATAATATGAAATTCTAATGCAAATAATAATACTCAATACAATAAAGTTGTGTAAAATTATTAAATCATACGAAATTGTGTAAAATTATTAAATGATATGAAACAGAAATGGATGTAATAAATTTATGCAAACGCGAGACACAAGAAAGCCCTGACAAATAATATATCAATGTACACGAGTAATAAAATACTCGTGATCACTATGCTCGCAATAATAAGCAAAAATACAACCAATTCCCGTGTCGTTTCGGACCATTCGTCCTACGACATGATTGGGAACCGGAGGAACAATGAAATATGTGACTCACCGTATGGTGATTAGCATCACGGGTCTTCTATGGTCCCCATAGCCTGCATCGGGTAGATCATCAGTAGCATCAGTAGTATTCAGGATGCAATCTTATATCCAGGAACCACCACTCGTTAATAAAAAAAATAAGATAAAAGTCTAACACTCCCGGTCGCGAAATACTGTAGGCGAATTGAATTTGTATCGAATCGGTGATATAAAAACAAATAAAAATAAAAATCTAACACTCCCGACCGTTAATAGTAGCGAACGGGTTAAATTACGCGAAATCACGAAGCTATAACCCGTAAAAACGCGTTTATGGTTGGCGATTATGCGAGACGCGTTTCGTTCGACCTGTCAAATGTCCGTACGCGATGGCGTCCCACGCCGGAAAGGGTCACCTCGGCCGGCGTCACGAACCAGCAGCCGGCCGCGGCTGCGCAGAACGACTCAGCGCGAATTTGAAATAAGTAAAGGTACGGTATCGTCACTAATGTAAAATAACGATTAATAAAAATTAATTGAACGATAACGCGAGTGGAATATTCTATTCATTTCCTATAAAATATCTATATTTTTCCTATCTAGAAGAGTGTGTTCATAAATAATCCTGCGATATTTAGTTTTATACATAATTCTATTTGCTTGTTACTTCGTAACGAATTTTATAGGTTCAGTAACTTTTTATATTTAAAATAACAAATGAAAGTAATCGTGAATTTCTAATGCAGAAGGATTGTGTAGAACCGAAATTGTTCATTACTTTGCGCGTAATTATAAATTATGAATAGAAATGGTAAAAGTTAAGACACAGTTCCTTTCACTGATTAGAATTGACAACTTAGCTTCATAGTAAACATTAGAATTGTTTTATTAATAGAAATGTATTTTTTCAATGTTAAGCTTCTCATGATTTTACTAAAATCAATCACAATAGAAGCAGAGGTGTATAACGTTTTAGATTAATCAACAAATAACCAACCATCATTATTTAAATATTAGAAATAAATATCTTTTAATCAATAAAATTTTTCAGGTTATTTTTCTTATTTACTAACGAAATATTAAAGATATTACATGAACTGTAGTATATAGGTTCGATAGTTTAAAAACTATCAAAACTTCAAATAATTTAATTGCAATATATTGAATACAAGGAAATTTAGAAGTGCCTCTGTTTAGTATTAAAAATCTTTTACATTTACAAAATTAAAAATAATTAAATAATACCGGACAATGGGAACTGCAAAAATTTATTGTACAAACAATTATAAAATTCAGTAAATTATTTGTTTTTAAAGAATATCATCGATTTATCATCCGAAAAATTGATAAATCGTTAAATGAACACATTTTACGTAATATTATTCAGATTTGTTATAAAAATTTTAATAAAATATCAAAGCTCCTACCTAAAACATCGCAAATATTGCCTAAATGTATAAAATTATTAAAAATTGTACACAATTTAATTGTAATTCATTAAATACCATGATACTAAGAGTAATTATATTTTGCGCAAAAATTTGACTATATTTACTAATTAAAAAATAATTAAACAATGAAGGCTAATTGGTAACGCAATAAATTATTGCATAAAGAATAAAAATTTAAGAAATTATGACGAATAAAGAGAAATAAGGAAATTATATATAAAAGGAAAGGCGAGCTTTCTGCACTTTTTTTCTCATTGACTCAACCACAGTTAATATCGAAAAATCGAAGAGTACAAATAAATGATAAAAGTCATTAATTTAAGGATGCAAGAGTGATGCACGTTTATTTGGTAAAATAATGTACAAACAAATAGGTGTGTGTTAGAATGAATACTATGTACTTCATCGATCTTACTCATTGTCTCAGCATGGGAACTCATCCATACATATACGTCGCTACAGTTAAAATGAGCCCCGATGAGAATCCAATCACATTGGTTGGAATTCAGCGTTTCAAGAGCGAGAGAGAAAGTCTTTCATTTGTTTTCTCTCTCGATTTCCCGAAGTCGTCCGAAACGCTGAGTTCACGTACACGCGTTTACTGCGATAGTATGCGTAGTGGAAAGGGGTGTTCTCGAAAACTCCCGTCCTCAGTCTGGCATCCCGACGTGGAACATGAAACTGACTATATATACATCGGCTCCAAAAAGTATTCGTACACTATGTCACAAATAAATTTGTTTAACCCTGAAATTCTGAGTTTGATAGAACTATTTAATATAACTTTGTGGGTACGTAGATCGTAATAGTATACGTATGAATTAATCTTTTCTTTTCATTTAAATACCATTTTAAAGAGGTGAAACGAGCGTTGAAGTTTCTGACTTTCCTCTCATTTTTTAAAGATAACTTTGTAATGATACTTGATGGAGCAAAACCTTTCAAATAGGAAATGTTTAATTTTTAATACTCTATCTCCATGTCATTAAAAAAAGAACACAGAAAAGCTTGTATTCAAAGTGTGAAAAATCGCTGAAATTTTGAGATTCGTTATCAGCCCCCTCAAAAGATATTTTGCCGCCAAAAAAATTGTTCCATGCAGGACACACCATGCTCTGTACACACATAAAGTTTAATTGAAATCAGAATTTCAGAAGTAGATGAATTTCCTTGTAATACAGTGTACGAATACTTTTTGGAGCCACTGTAGACATGTACTTACATATTTTTCACTGAAAATGTTCCACATTATTTCAAATGTGTGTAGGGGGCGGTACTGTGCATAAAAAATATGCGTGGGATTTATTTTAACATCGGCTGTTCGGTAGTTCATATTGTAGCTGTTGCTCTTCAGGAATAATGGTTTTTAAATTACATGTTTATACAACTAATAGTTGTACATGTTATTTATATAAATTCAGTGCTATATGCAATGTCGTATCATAACATATATCAACACAGAAATGAAGAATGTTATAAATCATTGAAAAATATAAAACACAGATGGATCATTTCTCGTCGAACAGAACATTTTTATTTATAATAATCTCTAGGATTTTGCGCACACTGAACTGTTATAGACTATAAAAAGAAAAATGTGCTGCGCGTTTTTGAAAGGATGAAAAGAGGAACACAAATGCGGGTTAGATTAGCTTATAAAATCACCTTTAATATAATTATAAAAATAAAGTACGCGTATTTTCATTAATGGTTGCAGCAATAACATACACCAATCTTTTAACATCTGTGTTTCGTCTTGTTAGACATGTTTTCTAGCATGTATAGAAAAAATTTACTCCATACAATCGAATGGTTGGTATTCGTACTAAAAGCAACATCCACTAAATGACTAATCTATAACAAACAAATAAACAAAAAAAAAATATAGCTTTCAGAATTTGCAAAGGAACTAAATAACTCTTTCGTGATTACATATAAAACTGCCGCGTTAACACTTTTTGTGTACAAAAAAGTTTACCGTAGAATTAATGCTAACATTTCTTTTGCATCTTACGTAGAATCTTTTGTCATGCATTTACGTTACCTCCATCAGAATCGGTAAACGACACTACTGAATTCATGCAAAAAAGTAATTCCAACTTACTTCGTTTATCTTAGTTTTACAGTTTTCAAGGACTTCTCATTGAACTTGCGTAATTGTACAAAAAAGATAAATATAAACATAGAGGAGCTAAAGAAAAATTGACAGAAAACTGTCCGTTTTTGCCTGGAATATCGTATGCACAGTTTAGGCTATGCGCGAGAAAATAATTCTTAAACGTACAGTAATGAAGAGGACATATTTAAAAGGATGTATGGGAAACGAAATTTGGGACAACAGCCATTGTCAAGGTCATGCTCATTGAGACATACACAAAATAAATTAAGATGTTTCACGTTACAGTTCGTTGTCAAATTTTTTTAAAAAATATATTCAATTCCGTAACACAAAAACCAATAAAATAATTTAAACATGTAGCTTCGTTTAAAAAAAAATATTGATGTTACTGAAATAAGGAAAACCAGAACTTTGGGAACAGCGAATAAATTCAGACGTTTAATTGTAGGAAATTAACCGAGAATTAGAATCGTAAATTATCTTTTTTTCTTTTTCTTTTTCACGTTAGAAAATTTTTCAAGATTTATAATCAAGGTGT
Organism: Tetrapedia diversipes; assembly: GCA_033822845.1. Lineage (NCBI taxonomy): Eukaryota > Metazoa > Arthropoda > Insecta > Hymenoptera > Apidae > Tetrapedia > Tetrapedia diversipes. The sequence goes on along the minus strand of JAOPTO010001989.1, from coordinate 34,556 downwards.
TCTAAATTGGGATTCTATGAAACTGTCACGAGACATTCCTTATACGTAAATACACACATCAGTTTGTAATATTTAAAAATTGTATTTCTATATTTAAGCAAATGTAACAAAAATCGAAATTAATAATTATTGTGCTCTAGTGAGACTGTTTTCTAAAAATTCTTTAGTATATGATAAATATACTTAAATTAAAACCTTTCTTTATGTTACACCACAAATTTTTCAAACATTCAATAAAATTATATCAAAATTTAATTGTAACATAATAGTTGCTGGTTGTTGAATTTCCTTTTGATGCCTTTAATTACTTTTTCAGCGCTCGTTTGTCAATAAGTGAGCTCAAGGCAACAAGTACATACGATAGACACTTTAAAATAACAGACGGTTTACTTGAAAAAAAAAAAAAAAATTAAATATCTCTTTGGAATTTCATAAATAGAAGTCGGGCAGAACGAATCAAAACATAGACTTTACGTAATATTTATTTAAGAACTTGTAATAATGTAACGAAGGCATAAGAATATTTTTCGTAGAAATTCTTAATTTTCAAAATCCATCGATTTCTCATCATGTTAGTTAAAAAAAAAAAAAAGGAAAACAAATTGTAATGTTTCATAGAACAGTACGTTTCTTGCACTACAAATTACCGAACATTAAAAACTACCTCCTTTATGCGACACCATTGTACATAGAACAATTTAAGTACGTTCATGTATATTAGGAAATAAAAAATAGTGACAAAACCAAGGATTGAAAGTAGAAAAAAAAAAAAAATTGATTCTTTCGCGTATCAATTTTTTGTTGTTGTTTGGCAGTTTAAAAACTTCGTTATTTTGTTATCATACCGTTTAAGATGTTCTGTACTTCTTTATTCGTATCATTTAGTAGCGATATAGTTAAGCTCGCATACCAGTTTCTTGCGAGCATTCATAATCAGTTGGGTATTCTTACAAACCGACGATAATAAAATGGTCCTAATACGTAAAACGATTGCCTCCTACACATCGTGATCTTCCATCTTAAACCCTTCTTTTTTTCTTTTTTTTTTTTTCTTTCGTTGTTGTTCGTTTTTTCTTTCTACAGTATACAGTTATTAGTTCTCGCTCTAATAATTCTCCACGAGTTACAACATACAAATTGTCCCTTCGTTTCGTATTTGTTCGAATTTATTTAATATAATATGTATCACATTAACTCATAAAAGTGCTGTACATAGATGGATAAAGAATACATAAGAACGGTATTAATGAATCACGAGTTTTATAATATTCTCTCGCAAGTATACTTCAACTTCGGAAATAGGAACAAACAAAAAGAATAAATATATATGGTACCTGTTTTCGTTTGTGTGTATCGAGTGTATAAAATGTGTTTTGTATGTGTGTGTGTGTGTGTGTGTACGTGCGCATACGTGTACCATGTACATGTTTCATTGTATTCTTGTGTTTCGTATATAATTAACGTATATTAAAGAGTGTTTGTATTGTGTAAGAGTTCTGCTTCATAAAAAAGTGTACGACGATAAATCATTATCCAAGTATAATGCACATATAAAATAAAAAGTATAAAAAGACCGTCCACAGCTTCGTGTTTTTTACGTTAAGAGTATGTTAAGAAATAGTTCTCGCACGGTCGAGGCGTGTGACAATGTAGTAACATTTTCCTCCGGTTTCCGAATTTTTCATCATCTGCTGGCGGCTGGTTGGTTGGACCGGCGCTGCATATGCATGTATCGAGTGTTGAACGTTTTACAGGCCAGTTACAGCACCACGTTGTGGACATTATCCTCTGATTTTAATATCTTAGAGACCGCTTGGAAACGCGTCCATTTATATACAAAAACAACTGATAATCATCTCTTCTCTGCCTTTACTCCCTTCAACGCTTCTTCTTCTTCTTCTTTTCCTCTCTTCCCTCTTTTCCTTTCCTTTCACATTTTTCCCTTTATTACATTAATATTTATTATTTAGTTCCAACAAGACACCACATTTCCAGCACAATCGAAGCAATCAAAAGCAATAGTATAATATTTTGTTTTTTCTTTTTCTTTTTCTTTTTTTTAAGGGTATATTCTCGCTCTCACTTTCGCTCTCTCGCACACACGGCACACACGCATACACGTCACGCACGCACTCTTGTTCTCTTCCTCTCTTTCTCTCTCGCTCGCTCGCTCTCTTTCGCTCGCACATTTTCTCCCTTCGTCAATATAGATAAACAGACTCGTTACTTCACCAGTAAATGTACACATTAATATATTATACTTTATATTTTATGCTAATTATAGTAAAAACTCCATCCGACACGTTATATGTTCCCTAAAAAACTACTGTTTAGCGAATGCTCTGATGATGTTTCTCCCTCTGTGGTAAAAGAAAAAAACAACGTTTTATCGGTGCGTGACGTACGATCGACATAAGCTAAAAGAGCGAGCCCGGTTTATTGCTCGTGGCCAATTCAATCGGAGCTCATGATCAGTTGGTTGTCGTTCGGGGCAACTACAGGAGACAGATCTTTCTTCGGCACGTCGTCGATTATCGTGTTTATGTCAACGTTCTCTGACACGCCATTCTGCAGCGGTACTTTCCCCTTTTCCGTCGTCACTTTCCCGCCCGTGGAGGAAGTTTTCGATACTTTCGTTATCGCCGTAAGCTTTTTGGTCGGTGATGCAGCTGTGCTGGTGGTGGTCTTCGTCGTTGAAAATGCGCGTCTCATTGTGGTCGTGGTGGAAGAAGAGTTGGTGGTGTTGGACAAGCGAGTCGTTTTAGATGTAGCGCTGCTGCTACTGGTTCGTGCCATAGAAATCTGTTTGTTGGCCGTTTCTTTCACCTGTTTGTCGATCATCGGAGATTTGCTTTTCGACATGCGAGATTTCGTCGTCGTGCTTCCAATGGATGAAGTGGTTTTAGGTCTTGTGCTAGAGGCGGTGGTCGATGTTATGGTGTTGGATTTGGCGGTCGTGACAGTTCTGGTAGCGGTGGTAGCAGAAGCGGGTCTCGATTTCGACATTGTTGTTGTTGATGTTGCTCCGATGGATGTTCGTGTGGTCGAAGTTTTGACTAGCATAGTTTTGGTTGCAGACGTTGTTTTGCTAGGAGGTTTAGCCGCGGCTGGTTTACTCAAAGGTTTCACTTCGCCGTTCGCGGTAGGTTTCTTGTCGACAACTGACAGTTTCGGAGAAGACACGGTGGTAGCTGGTTTTGCCTTTGAAGCGACGCCAAGATTCGTCTTGGTTGCTGGTTTCATCGAGGTAGTCGACGCTGTTGTTTTCGAAGTGGTTTTTGAAATTGACGGTTTGCTAGTTGTGCTGGCAAGTATAGATTTCCTCGGAGCATCCAAATCTTTTGGACGAGTCGGGGTAGTTGCCGACATCTTTTTGGCTGCTGTGGTCGATGTCCGTGCTGTGGGAGTTGTCGCTTTTGACGGTGATGTTGGCGTTGACTTGGGCGCGGTAGTTTTCGAAGTAGCGGTCTTCGTTGGCTTCGCAGAAGTTGTTTTTGATTTTGCTTTACTTTGCGCCGCAACTGCTCCTGCGACAACTGCTGTAGTTGCGGCTACCGCTGCCGCTGCTTCAACAGCTTTGCTTCCTGAAACCTTCTCTGCAGTCTTCTCTTCAACTTCCGGTTCTTTGATTTCTGGTTTCTTGATTTCTGCTTCTTTGATTTCTGATTCCTTGGTTTCTGCTTCTTTGATTTCTAATTCCTTGGTTTCCGCTTCTTTGATTTCTAATTCCTTGGTTTCCGTTTCTTTGATTTCTAATTCCTTTAGATCTGGTTCCTTAACTTCTAGTTGCGCAATTTCTGTTTTTTTGTCTTCCGGTTCCTTAACTTCTGGCATTTCTTGAACTTCTTCCTTCTGTTGTATTTTGCATTCTTCCTCAAACACATATTTCATGGATTTCTCTGGTTCTGTAACTTCTTTCAATTCTTCTTCCTTTACAACTTTTTCCTGAACATTTTCGACAACGCAAGGTGCAAAACCTCTTTCTTCTTCTTCTTCTTCTTTAGGCTGTAACTGGCTTTCTAAACCAGTGAATTCTTGCATAGAGTCGGATAAATTTAAAGAAGGTTCTTCTACTGGTTCCATTGGTTGTACTACTTCTACTGACTCGATTAGTTTTGCTGGTTCCATTGGCTCGCCTGGTATCGCGGGTTCCATCGGTTCGCCTGGTACCGTAGGTTTCATCGGTTCGTCTGGTATCGCTGCTTCGATTGGCTCGTCTGCTATTGCTGGTTCCAATGGCTCCTCTGATATCGCTGGTTTCATTGGTTCCTCTGGTATCGCCGGTTCCATTGGCTCATCTGCTATCGCTGGTTCCATTGGCTCATCTGCTATCGCTGGTTCCATTGGCTCATCTGCTATCACTGGTTCCATTTGCTTGATTGGTATCACTGATTCTACTATTTGTTCGATTGGTTTTGCTGCTTCCACTTGCTCGATTGACTTGCCTAGTTCTTCTAGCTCAACTGGTTCTGCTGATTTCACAGGTTGCTCCTCCATTACTTCGGTTGTTTCATTTGCTTTATCCTCGATTATATTTGTTTTTTCTGGAAGCTCTTTCGACTCGGCTACTTCTGCATGTTTGTGTTCGGAAATGGAAGACTCGATATCATAAATGACACTCTCAACTGGCTTTTCGTGGATTTGCTGCGGAGAAAGTGGTGGTGTCAGTTCACTTTGAATCTGAAGTGGTTTCGTACAAATGTTTTGTTCTCCGGAGAAATCTAATAAATTCTCTTCTGGTACTGGTGCTGGTTTAGTGCATACTAGTTCATCGATTTCCTCTTTATCGAACTTCTCGTTTGCAGCCAAATCCTGTTTAATTAATTCGAATGCATCACCAGTGGCCGTGGAATATGGTTGATAAGAATCAGTTACTTTTATGGATGATATCTGACACACGTCAACCGGTTTCGTAGATAACTGTTTAATCTCATTAATTTCCATGTCATACGACTGGAAGCTTAATTGTCCAGGCAAAAACTCTGGGGCATCCGCGTGCAAGGAAGAAGATTCAACCTCTTTACTCTCCACAGGAGCCATTAAATCACTTTCTAACGCGTCAGGAACCGGCGACAACGATGAAGGTGTATTGGCTTCATTCGAACAGGTTTCCTTTTGGAAATCGTTTTCAGGTAGAATAGCATCTTCGCTAGTCTCATCTAGAGGCTTCGTTTCGTCTATATCGGCACTGGAAGGTGATAGAGGTTGTTCGTTGTCAACGGAAGCGGGTTCCTTTTCCGATTCAAATTCCGTAGAATAATTCTCAGTTAAAGGAGAGTGATCGTATTTCGCAGTTTCTTGTTCTTTCATTTGGGAAGACTCTGATTGTAAGTTTAACAGATTGACAGCATTTAATTTTGATTCCTCTGCCTGTTTAATGGCAGTACTTTCGCTATCGTATTGTTGTGAGAACAACATATTTACAGGTTCTTCGGTTTCTTTGGGAGGTGCTGATTTGTCCACCAGATCTTCAATATCGGATGAGGATACCAGATTACTGGAATCAGGTTGTAACTCTGAAAATTCGGCCATTATGTCGTCTTCTTCTTTGTCTACAGTACCATTCTTATCCTCCAAATCGGTATTGCTCAAGTAATGTACAGCATTTAGGTCGACAGGCTTGTAAAGTACTGCTTCGAAATCACTGGGCGTCAACGATATCGGCATTAGATCTTTCGCGATATCGTAATCGCGTTCAGAGCTCGAGAACGATTCATCTGCGGCGAAAATATTCGTTCTCTGCAATTCGCTGGTTGTCAAGAAACTGGCCGCTGATTCATCCCCGAACTCGGCCTTAGTCGATGAAATTTCCGAATCGTCCATATTACCGGGACCATTCGTTTTCTGTCGATCAGATATGAAGTCTGCACTATCGGTACGCTGCAAAGCGTCGCCATTTTGCTGTTCTTTCTCCTCGGTATCAACTTCTCTTGGTCGCAGGCATACTTCTTTATCGAATTCGCTTTGACTGGGTACTTGGATATCATCCATTTGTGGGACCTGTTTGAAAGGTGAGCCAGAAACGGGATAATCCTCGACGAGATTCATTCTTGATTCCATAAATTGAGGTGAAACCGGGATGAATTCAGCTGCGTTAGGGTTCAATTGAAAATCCATGTCCTTTGGCTTCTCTTGCTCCTCTGCGCAAGGGTCTTCCTTCTCTTCCAGATCCACTTTTCCGTCCTTGGCGCTAATCTGTTTATACAGAATTATTTTTCATTAAAACATACTGCAGTTCATCTTATAAATATTTACATATCTTTTAGACAAATTTCCTCTAAAAGTGAAATTTATAGAAATATAATTTCAATATTTTCCAATTATTACTAAAACTACTTAGACAAAATACTCATAGTGAAGACTTCATCTAATTTTATCTCACTGTCTACCTTCATGTTACTTTTCTCTAAGAGTAGGAGTTATCAATTAATCATTATTATCATGAATATTCAGTTCTAAATATTCTTTTCACTATCAAGATATTAAAATATCGATTACAAAATCAATATGTTTTAACTTATTATTTAAATAATAATCTCTAAATATTTTCACAACACTTGCAATGAAAAATTCGCTCAATTAACAGGTTGAAACTGCAAGCTATTAAAGATATTAAAAAATAATAAATATTTAAAAATATGACTGGATGTTAATTAAGGTATTATGTGCCTACAGAATGCAAAACATAAGAATGCTTAACCAGAGCAACAAAGAAGTAACAAATAAAATAATATACCTCTGTGTTAATAAGCTCTGACGATTCCTCTTCGGAATTTATACATTTAATATCCTCCTCCACGCCTTCAGACAGGATTTTCGATTCGGTGTCTTCGAATGATAACACGGGAATTTTATTCTCTTCCTCGTTTTTCGTTTCTTGGGGCTCGTTGACAGGCGTTGTGGAATCCTTCTCTTTATTCGGATCAACTCGATAATAATTCCACTCGTCCTCAGAATCCTCGCTGTCCGCTACATTATCCGCTTCAGGAATCAGTGCATGCTGAAGAGGTTCTGCAAATGATTAATAAAAAAGATGTTGTTAAAAGCAGGTATAAAAATTATAGCATGTTTTACATGTAGAAATTTTACATAAGATTTTTTGTATTATATTTTTAAATGAAATATGCAGACATAGCAATTAAAGTAAAACAAAATAAAATCTTTCATTATTGTTTTTAGTCTTAGAGTAACAAAAAAAATGAGTGTTATTGCAAGGATTTTTTAATTTTTAGATAAAAATAGCTATTTTAATTTATATGTAGTCACTAGATAAACGATATAGTTGATTATGTAGTACATACATAAATTTATTCTCATGTATTTCATTCTCATTTCTTAGTACATAATATATATTGTCTATCTGAACATAATGAGTCGTAAGTTTCCACAATTTTTTCATCATTCTCTTTTATTATTACAAATATCAATTTTTGTAAAACTTAAATATTGTTTAAAAAATGAATCTTTTTATTAGTAATGTAATATTTTGAATTCTTTGCGATAGTATCTTTAGCACTGCTAATTGAAATTATTTAATTTCTAAACGCAGAAAATATTTTCATAAATATTACAAGCTTTGGTATTTCTTTGGAATTAACGAAGAGCGCTACATTTTATAAAATCAAATAAAACAGATTTCGCAAAGCAACAGGATTCGTACTTAAAATTTATTTGCTCAAACATAAATTTATATTGACAATAATTGTCAATACTTCAAAATTATTCTCGAAAATTTCTAGTCAATAAAAACGAATCTCTATTCTTATTGATTATTTCAATCACATATTGAATTGGTCATCGAGTTTCTAAAAATATTCAACCACTTTGCCTTTTTTTAACCTATGAATGACCTATCGAAGAATGAGAAATTCCAGTGTCGTGCAGTTACAAAATTAACAGAATAACCTTTCTGAATTCCAATTATTCCACATAATATATCAATATATAAGGTATGCAAAAAAAAAACTACAAACTTTAAATTATTTAAGCTGTAACTGGTATCAATAAAATTGCAACAAAATTTGCATTAAAATATCAACAAAATTAAAATTCCAGTTTTTAAAGAATTTCTTCTTAATTACACCCACAAACACTATTTTTGCCGCAATTTTATAATATTTTTCTGATAACCAGTTCAAGTTAAAATTACACGTTCCACGAATAAACGAAGTAATACATAAGCCATATTGAAAAATTTAACTACACCAATTGTGGATGAGGATTTTTTTTTATCCAAGAACGTTAGCGGAACTAAAACGAAAAAAAAGAAATGTAACAAATTCACTGATGAAGCACGGAACAGCCCAAGTTCAAAACTTCTCTATTGAGTACGTCGAAATCGATAGTTGGTCGCATTCGATTGCTTTTGAACGGTTGCAAGACCAATAACCCCCCGCCACTGGATGCTGCAATACCTTAAATAAGTGACCTGGTACGTTGAACCCATCGACGTCTCGCAATCACTTTCCACCGTTCCCATCAATTTTAGCTTTCAACTTTGTTCGATAAGCTTTACAATCCCCAGAAATACGTAAACTAAAAGTAACTTTAGATTTAATATACTATAACAGATTATTTTAATATACTAATAATGTTCAATGTACTATTTAAGAAAGAAAATAATGTATAATCTGAACCACAGAAACAACTGGTGTATTTTTTTAATTCTGTTACGGTCTTTGAGACATTTGAGTCGGTGATTATGAAAGTGATCTATGTCAAAAATATTTTCTAAAATTTTGTATCTCCACTTTCTACGATTCAACTCATTTCTAGGGGATTCAACTGATAAAATATGTATTTTTTTTAATTTTTAACGATTTGACTCATTTCCAGGGGATTCAACTGATAAAATATATATTATTTTAATTTTTTAACGATTTGACTCGTTTCCAGGGGATTCAACTGATAATATATATATATTTTTTAATTTTTAACGATTTGACTCATTTCCAGAGGACTCAACTGATAAAATATCCTTTTCTTTTTAATTTTTAACTTATACTACCACTTTTATAATCACCAGCACATTTAATTAAAATTTATTTAACTTTCAGTGACGGATAAAAGAAGCTGTTAACAGCTTGTGCCATTTCTTTGAAATTTTAAAGAACCATTTTCATACGAACTAAGGAGAGTCCTTTTCAACGAAATTAGTAGACGACTGGTTGCAACAAAATTCTTTTAATCCCATTGCGTTTCTCGAATTTTGCTGCAATCTTTCGTCCCCTAGTTTCATTGAAAAGAATTCGTAATTTACAGAAAATTGGTACTCTGGCGTAAAAGTGGAAGGGCAAAGCAGACTGTTAGTAACAATTTCTTTATTTATTGCTTAAAATTAATGAAATTTTTCAGTATAACAGGAACACATTTGGGACAAAAATGTCTGGAAGACCGCTGCAGTGTTAATTTTATTAGAAAGAATTACTAATTTGAAGAAAAATGATTATTTGATGTAAAATTGAAAGGATATAGCATGCTACACCAATAACAGTTTCTTTATCTATAACTCAAAAATTTAATCAGATTTTTTAACGAAATGGTACTACCATTTGTATGGTACTGAGACAAAAATGTCTCGAAGACCGATAGTGGGGTTAAGGTGGAGCTGCAGGAAAATTAACATATATCAAGCAGCAACCTATGAAAAAAAAAAAGAAAGAAAGAAAACGACCATAAACTAATCCAAAGTAAACCACGACGATACGAAACCTCCACTAAAATCGTTTCAAACGATTTTATCTCCATTTAGTCGTTCTTTTCCACACGACACACATTCTCGAACACATAACGAGAAAACGTGACAAATATCGTGAAAAATTACCGGAAAAATGACGTGACAGACGGGGAAACAAAATTTAACATTAGGATGCACAATTGCACACGTCCTCACATCGCGCGTAGACCCGCAAGTGACCAAAGTGTAGCGCGCTCGCGCGCGCGCACCCCACCCACGTACACGCAGATACGTATGAGAAGGTCCTACCTCAACGAGGAAGCGTGAAATATGTAGCACAGCACAATGGTAGGGCGAACGGAAACGAGAAAATTGTGGAAATGCCAGATGATCACGGTTCCAAACACGCAGGACACAGGGTATATACTCACGAGCTGCACAGGAGTTGGCGAGAGCCAGGATATTCCGGTCGCAGGAGCGATCGCCGCTGACTAAGAGGAACTACGCCTGCCAAGAGATGCATTATCGATCTAGTCTAGAACCCCCCGAAGCACCCCCTTCCTCGACGGCCCTGCCACCACCCACCTGTGCCGCGCACACACAGAGACACCGCACATATAGCGTGTAGCAACAGTCGCACCTCATCTCCGGCAGGAGCGCCGCTCCTGCGATTGGTCCTGGGGCTGTATGCACGCCAGGGTAGGTAGGTGACTCGCCACCGCCAACGGGGACGCGGGGAATTTCGCTTTAAAGACAAGCAACCGGTGTTCCATCAATCCCACCATTCCACACTGTTCTGACTTGGGATGCCGTCGCTATACCGGCTGATTTGACCCAACCCTTCTTGAACACAGCCTTTGAGAGGGGCAGAGAGAGAGGGGAGGGGAGAGGGAGAGAGAAGTTGGAGGAGCGGTGAGAAAGAAGCCGGGGGTGGAGGGAGTGGAGAGAAACATGGGGTGTGGAGAGGGTGGAGAGAAACAAGGGGGGTGAAGAAATTGGAAAAGGAAACAGGGAGAGAGAAAAAATGGAAAAAGAAACATGGGGGAGTGGAGAAATTGGAGAAAGAAGCAGGGGGATGGAGAAACTGGAAGAAAACATGGGGCAGTGGAGAAATTGGAAAAAAAGAACAAGGGAAGAGGAGAAATTGAAGGAAGAAACAGGAGGGGTGGAGAGAGTGAAGGGAAAGAAGCAGGGGGAATGGAGAAATTGGAAAAAACAAGGAGAGTGGAAAGAGTGGAGGGAAAGAAGTAGGGGGAATGGAGAAATTGAAGGAAGAAATAGGGGGAGTGGAGAGAGTGAAGGGAAAGAAACAGGGGGAATGGAGAAATTGAAGGAAGAAACATGAGGGAGTGGAGAAATTGAAAAAAAACAGGGGGAAAGGAGAAATTGGAGGAAGAAACAGGGGAGTGAAGAAATTGGAAAAAGAAACAGAGGGAGAGAAGAAATTGGAGAGGGAAACATGGGGCGTGGAGAGAGTGGGGAGAAACATGGGGTGCGGAGAAAATGGAGAGTGATGAGAGAAGCAGGGGGACAGGAGAAAGTGGTGGAATTGGAATGAGAAACAGGGGAAGTGGAGAAAGTGGAGAGAGAGAAACAAAAGGAGTCGAAAGAGTGGAAAGAGAGGAGAGAAGAGAGGAGAGAGGAGAAAATAGAGAAGAGAAGGTGGTTATGCAGTGCCAGGACAAATTTTTATGCCGGGTTTTTTACTTTATTCGCAGACATTTTGCTGTCCAAATTCGCTTCGAGCTCGCGAATAGTGTTCAAACTACTGGGGAATACAGTTCGTAAGCTGTTCATGAACTATAGTGTAAACGTGGCATTAGGCTACATCCCCTGCGATCCTGATCAACCCTTTATTTGTCTTACCGTATCGAGGTACATGCTTATGCTGGGTCCGGGATTACGGTAATCTATCTGAATAACGTAACGAAGACAGGTGGTGCACTGATAAAGAGGGAAGAATTCTTTAGATGGGGTTGGGTCCAATTTTTAAGGCTGGAGATTACTAACATTAGACCCACCACCAAGATGGTCAAATTAACTTATAAAATCCATACTATTTAATCCTTTGCGCTCGAGAGATGACTGATGTCTAATAATATTAACTTCAATGATTTTCAAGTGCGAAATATTTACCAAGATTCGCTTACATTAAACTTCATTTAGTTTAGTTAAGTCATACACTAAAATTTACATATGTCTGATTAATAAACAAACTAACTAAAGTTTGAAAATTTGCAAAACTATCATTTAGTGGCTAACAGTCGCTTCTCGAGCGCAAAGGGTTAATTATCGAATGCAAACTGTTAAATTTCAGGAAGCATCATTGTAGAGGGTGCAAATAAAGTAAATATCAAGAGCATACTAGGTCAATTCTACACCCTCTTTCAATATCCTTCGCGTTTGAAAAATCCAGTCAAGGTCAATCTTGCCTTGCTTTACACTGTTTTATATCAAATAAATGATGTACAATCGACTTAGTACAGTCGTGATATTTATTTTTTTCACACCCTGTACAAGGTACACTCTCTTTCAATCCTTCGAGCTTAAAAAATCCAATCAAGGTCAATCTTGCCTTGCTTTATACTATTTTATATCAAATAAAGGGTGTACGATCGACTTAGTACAGTCGTGATATTTATTTTTTTCACACCCTGTACAAAGTACACCCTCTTTCAATTCTTCGAGTTTGAAAAATCCAGTCAAGGTCGATCTTGCCTTGCTTTACACTTTTTTATATCAAATAAAGGGTGTACGATCGTCTTAGTACAGTCGTGATATTTATTTTTGTCACACCCTGTACAAGGTACACTTTCTTTTAATTCTTCGAGTTTGAAAAATCCAGTCAAGATCGATCTTGCCTTGCTTTTTACTATTTTATATCAAATAAAGGGTGTACGATCGTCTTAGTACAGTCGTGATATTTATTTTTTTCACACCCTGTACATACTATTTTGATGCGTTCTGTCTGTGTTTTATGGCATCGAAAAGAATAGTGAAGCGATACTAATGCGTGTAATTGCTGGAAAAGTGACGAGGCAAGGGGTTAACGAGCTCAGTTAACGAAACAGGACAAGCTGAGTTAAGGGACGAATTAAAATGATGAATGTGAATTATATTTTGTTTCCTAGATTTTTGGATGATATATTTCTGTAATTCTGGGAATTAAAATTTTTTTAACCTGATTCTTAGAAGGCTCGAGAGACTTGGTAAGCCAGAAGAATGTAGCTCTTAAAATAATTAAATGTATCAGTAATTACTTGCCCTGTAGTCAGGGGAATGGTTTTCTGTCTGAGATATTTTAATTCAAAACACACCAATTAGTATAATATAACGATGTTAGATTTTTTAAGATGATTACGTTTCACCTCTAAAATCAATCAATAATTAAGTATAATCTGTATCTTATTATGATTCTAAATAGTATCCTATATTTTTATATACCTAATTTTGACATTATGAATTTTAATGCATGACAGAAACAATTTTTCTCACTTTACAGTGCTTAATGTATTACAATATTATTTGTGCAATACCTATTATTAATTAAAAAATTTATTATAAGAATTTCGAATAAATTTTAAATAGTATACTCAAGTTGCAATTTATAACTATTCTACTATAACTATTTTAGAGCAATATATCACATGGAAAAGAATATTCAAATCATTATTAGATTTGACTTTTTTCCCTTTTCTTTTTAGTAAATAAGTGAGTAAATAAAAATTTGATGAGTAACATTAGCTTAACATAATTTCATAGTTACCCTCATAAAATACACTGAACACTATGATACATGCAAAATAAAAATTTCACGTGTTTCTTTTTTAAAAAATAACAGAAATGTGTACAGTGAAACAATATGGCCAAGTAAGACATTTTTTGCTTTCACAGCGATAACAGAATATTGTTATGTAATGCATGAACTATAATTTTATAAATAATGATGAACAATAAGATCGTGATTTAATGAAAGGGGTAAAAGAACAATGACAGAACGATTGCTACATGAATTTTGTTGTAAAACGATTCAGGATGCAAAAGGAAGCTTAGGACGTTCAAAAGAAACTAAAAGTTCTTCGTTATACACAGGTTTCATATGAAAAAATAGAAACTCTGGTATTTCATTAATACATTTTATTTGAAAATGTCCAACAAAATCGTTTATTTATTCCAAACCATATTTTTTATATTCTAAGCTACAAATATTACGTATATACCATTTAGCTATTAATATAAAAAGAAATTTTCGAAGTTTCTGAAAAATTCTGTACTCGTAAAAATTCGTTACTGCTGTAATGGCAAAACATGTTTCATTTATTTACCACACTGTCCACAATTTTACGGCCTTTCATCCTGTAAAGCTAAAATGTTAGTTGTGCAAAACCACTCTTATAAAAAAAACGTCTCCAACTTCTTTCAAAAATTTTGTATACCAAAACAAACTATTGACCAAAAAATGGCATTATTACTAGAGAATAATTTTACACAACTTCAGCTACTTCCAAACATGATTAATTAAATATTCACTTAATTATACATTAATACTAATAATAAACTATATTATTATTATTAGTAGTAGTAGTAGTAATAATATTAAATTACATACTATATTTTATATACTACGCAATTATAACAAACATATTTCTGGAAAAATAAATTTTCACTTTATTTAACCTACTAAAAATAGATACTATGATACTTAGCCATTATTGTATCATGCTACTTACAACGTATTATAATTAAATTATACAAAGTGAACACATTTAACGTAATAACAATAAATCATTTCAACCAATCGAAATTCTTTTTCGTGTCGCACATGGTTTACAGAACCCTTTAGGATGATTATAGTGTTATATATATTTTTTAAATCCATCCTTTTTTAAATATTCAACATCACCTTCAATATTTTATAAAATAGATCCACAACTCTTTTACATTTATTTTTTAACAAACATTGAAATATGTTCAGTAAGACCTATAAAATATACTTTACTGTCGATCTAAATTGAAACAATGATAAAAGAAAGTAATAATTAAGAATATATAAGATTATTTTTTGATTAGGCATACATATTCATAAAACCTGATCTTAATTAAGCTTCTTAAGTTTAAACATGTTAATTAACACGTTAACTAAGAATGAGATTGTCTTTTAAAAATAAACTTCTTAATTTTATATTAAAAAGAAAAATTTATAGAAAAATGTAAGCAAAAAGAGGGCTTTGATCATCACACACCCCTTCCCCATCCCAGAAAGAATTTTACATGATCTTATTAACCAAGAATATTTCACATATGTACCCATAACTTATGAAAGTGGTCTAAGTTATATATTTCTTGTTTCGAGATATTTAATGAATTGCATTTGAATAAATTGAGAAATATTTTCATATTATGCAACATTTTAATTTATAATTTTATTAGTCTTGATTAATGGGAGTTTACTATGAATATGAAATTTTGTGTGAATTTCATATGAAAATGTTGTTTTTAAACTTTGCATTTACTTAGACCATTTTCAAAATTAACTGAATGTCCTATAAATAACTTAAAGCAATAAAAAAACTACGAGTTTTATTAGAGACAATAATTTTAATGAAATAATTCGTGAACGTTTGTTAATTATTTTTAAAAAATAATCCACTTTTATCATTATGAGTTTTTAGATTCTTAAAATGTTCCTGAAAAACTGAAGGGATGTATGATAGTAAACACATAATATCTTTATGTTTTTCTTCCGTTACTGGAAGAAATTATTTTTCCACCAATAATTAATTCGAAAGAACCTAACCGAAAAGCATTGTCGTTTCTGTTATTGTTTGATTGTCATTTATCGGTTTATTGTGTAGTTCAGAAACTCGTCAAAGAGGGCAACGCGTCATTTTAAAGTTATGTTCATATAATTTCTTTAAACTTTTGACTTACACCACTTTCATAATTATGGGCACATGTAGTGTTATCACAAACTGCTGTTGATGAATTATTATTAGTCACTATTGATATTCTTTTACATAATGTTTGTAAACACTTCTTTTTATACATTGCAATCGTAATTTAACAATATCGAAAGACGTGAACCATAAACATAGTCTTGTCTGATATTTTTGTAGTAAATACTCATTTTGCATAATGAAATGCTGCTGTAATTGGATGATAGAGCAGTTTCGTGTTGAAGGCTGTACTTATAAAACTGTGCCCCATAAAAACCACCCTTCACGTTATATATTCGGATAAATTAACCCTCGGTTGTCATTCCGGCTCGAAACCCTCAGAATGATTAATGAAAGGTATCTCGAAGCTGTGACGTCACTTCATTTGTCAACTTTTTATTATAGCAAACGTATTCCACGATACTCCAAATATATTTTAAAATTTCTTCGATTTGATGCTACTGTTATTTTTCAACCCTCTGTGCTCGAAAGATAACTTGGCCCTCAAACAGTGCCAATTTTAAAAATAAACGCGAAGTACTAGAAGCTTAATAATATCAAAGTACATTAAAATTTGTTCGGTTCAGTTAAACGGTACCACGATTCGTAAACTTGACTATTTCATCTTTCTTATTCAGCAATTTGTAAAATTAGCATCGTTTGGCAATCGAGAATCATTTTTCTAGTGCAAAAGGTTAAACAGCGGTTAAAAATTGAACTAGGTCTACTATAAGTGTTAAATGGTAATAAGTAATTCAGAAATAAGTAATTAAGTGATCCAGGATTAATAGACGTTGAAAAATTAACAACTCGTAGGGTATAATAATATTTATAAATAAAATAAGGGATTGTTTATGAAGAGATAAGGAAAAAAATTTGTTCAAAACTCAAAACCTTTAAATATACTGTTATCTGTAATAAAAACAATCCATATTATACTGAATTATAGTGAATCTCGCTTTTTCATAATCTTTATCTTTACTATACATCACTGCATTAGAAATTTCATTTCAATTAAGATAAAGACTATTTTTTCAATTCAAACGAAGAAAAAATATACTTTTCTATGTTTCTCATAAATCTGCTATAGATATAGATTCATTTATGAAGGTGACTTTGAGATCTTAGTAGATAAAGAAAATGAACTAATGAAAGGTGTACACATTGTAATCATCTTAAAGATTTCTTTCAACCATATACTAGGTGGCACAAAAAAATTGTTAATGGTTAAAAAAAAAAATCCAAGTTAATCTGGTTAGACACTTTGTTTTGTATGCATATAGCAAAGTTATTAGAATTGAAAAAACAAACTGAAATTGCATAACGTATGTAAGTATCATCGAAAAGTTACGATGACCACCTGAATTTTATTTTTACAATATTATCATAGGATAAAATTAATTATAATGATACAAAGATTAAAATCGATAAAACCTTATTACCTAGCATTTTCCTACAACTAAAATTGTAATCATGAAATTTGAAATTAATTATAATGATACAAAGATTAAAATCGATAAAACCTTATTACCTAGCATTTTCCTGCAACTAAAATTGTAATCATGAAATTTGAAAGTATTTCAGTAATTTTAAATTCATATAAAATGTTGTATTTTTTAAACTAATAATTTTTTTTCCTAGTAATCATGTGACCATTGGAAGTACTTATTACACTAGTCACGTGATCGTTAATAAGTAATTAATATTTCTATTCCAGTTTAATAATGATATGTTGCAGAGGTATCTCAAGTTCCTCCGGTGCATGATTAATAAAAATTTATATTACAAAATAAAGAAATGCTTCTGCATAGAATATTAATTTAAAAATATTGTTGAAAATAATACGAAAAATTATTACAATAAAAAGAGCAAATATTTGTTCTGTAATACAGATAGAAATATTATTAGGGGAACCAGAAAGTTATGTCGTTTCTGTCATTCTATCTCTAAATATTTTTCTGGAAAATCAATTGATTTTTATCGATCCAGCATTGAAAATTTGCACACTAAATGGCAAAGGTTATTAATATATAATGAGGGTGATTACGTCATTGATTAAAAATAAAAACTCGGTAAAAATCTATGTTTAACTTTAACTCATAAATTTTTGAGGTTATTAAAAAATGGACGTTACAAGAAATAATTACTATAAAAATTTACAAACGGTGAAATTTCAAACTACGACTATCCGTTTTATATGATCGAAGAGCCTGTAAGGTTCAGAAGCGTGTACAGAAACAGGCTTAAGGGATGTCAGAAAAAAGGGCAACCCACGCGGAGAACGTTGCTTTAACCCGTTCCTAATTCTAACCTTCCTTTACCACCAACGCGAATCCGTTCCGGCGATCACCGCGTTGTAACTTTCGAGAAATCCGTTTTCACGAAGCTTTCCTTTCAAGGAGAGCTAACAGAAGTAATTTACCAGAGTTTTTAATAACTGCGAAAAAATACAATAATTAACGTTTGTTCTTTTAGCGGTGAGCTAAATAATAATTTGTACTTATTAATAAATAAAAATGTTAATTAAGTAGTATTTATATCACTAGCATTAATAATACATTTATTAAAATTAGATTTACGGACATTTTTTGTACATCTGTTTTTAATATTTATATATTGAGGAATAGGTATACACCAAAAAGAATTTGAAATTGCAGAACTGAAAGGCTTAACAGTTTGTTTAAATATATATGTGTACTACAATTTTTTCACTGTGAGATTTCATAAATTTTTAAAATAAAAAATTGTTATTAGATGAAACTTTCTTCGGATAATAAAATATTGTGGTACAATGTTGAGATATAATGGGTATTCGTTTAAGAGGGGTTCTGCTATATTAGAAATCAGAATTAACAATAAATTTACAGACATTTCTTGTATATCTGTTTTTAATATTTATATATTGAGGAATAGGTATACACTAAAAAGAATTTGAAATTGCACAACTGAAAGAGTTAACAGTCTGTTTAAATATATATATGTGTACTATAATTGTTTCACTGTGAAATTTCATAATTTTTGAAAATAAAGATTTGTTATTAGATGAGACTTTGTTCGGATAATAAGATATTGAGGTACAATGTTCAGATAATAAGTGAAAAAATATAGAATAAATGTGAAATAACTGTGAAAAAAAATATAGAATATTTAAACATATTGTTAACTTTCTTAAATAAATGTAGTTTAATATAAGAATAAATATTTGTTTCATTATTCGAAGATTTCGTTATGCAAACACTTTTGCCCTCCCCTAAGTAGTTCACATATGGGAAGCTGTATTGTAACAATAACTTCTCTCACGCTGCATTACTTTTTTCGACTGTCAGATAATAATTCACGGCAAAGGTCGCCGTGTCAAAGAGGTTAAAATGGCAGATTACACGTCGAGTGAAATGTGAGACGGATTTTAATGCTGGCATAAACGTAGAAACAGCAAACAAAGGGTGGAGTAATATAATAAAGGGTATATAAGTGGACAAAAGCATACTGTCATTCACTGTTGTGCGGTACAGTCGCATGCAAAAGTATCAGGTCACACCTTCTTCGTTCATTTTCAAACGCGTATACTTCAGTAAATAATCTTTTAATACACAAATAATATTTGATACCAACGTATCTGTTCTATGAAACGAGCGTTAAAATTGAAACAGGTAACAGAAGAGTAACTGATCCTATAAGTATATCCTACAATCCTAAAGAAATGCAAATACAATAGCGGACAAAAGTTTAAGACCAAAGAGTCAAAGAAATTGAAGCAATTAATTTATAAGGAATAGCATGATAAATAAAATTTGTATTCTATGCTAGTCAATTAATAGTGTCCTACCATAATAACAATAAAAATGAATATACGGAAAATATTTCTATACTATAAAACTATGTCCTACATTGTCCTCTCGTCTAAGACCAAAGGGTCAAAGAGAATAAATTAATTAATAGGAAATAACAGTGTAAATAAAATTTGTATTCTATGCTAAACAATTAATAGTGTCCTACCACAATAACAATAAAAATGAATGTACAGGTAATATTTGCATACTATAAAACTATGTCCTACATTGTCCTTTGGTCTAAGACCAAGGGGTCAAAGAAAATAAATTACTTAATTAATAAGAAATAGCAGTACAAATAAAATTTATATTCTATGCTAATCAATTAATAGTGTTCTACCATAATAACAATAAAAATAAATGTATAGACAATATTTGCATACTACAAAACTATGTTCTATATTGTCCTCTTGTCTAAGACCAAAGGGTCAAAGAAAATAAATAAAATAATTAATAAGAAATAGCAGTACAAATAAAATTTATATTTTATGCTAATCAATTAATATTATTCTACCATAATAATAAAAATGAATGTAAAACTATGTCCTACACTGTCCTCTCGTCTAAGACCAAAGGGTCAGAGAAAACAAATTAATTAATAAGAAATAACAGTATAAATAAAATTTGTATTCTATGCTAATCAATTAATAGTGTCCTACCATAATAACAATAAAAATGAATGTACAGAAAATATTTGCATACTATAAAACTATGTTTTACATTATCCTCTTGTCTAAGACCATAGGGTCAAAGAAAATAAATTAATTAATTAATAAGAAATAGCAGTACAAATAAAATTTGTATTTTATACTAATCAATTAAGTGTTCTACTATAATAACAATACAAATAAATGTATAGACAATATTTGCATACCATAAAACTATGTTCTACATTGTTCTCTCGTCTTAAACTTTTGTCCCCTACTGTAAGTCAAACAGAATTTATAAAGTATTTTCAAAAAACATAATTAACATTAATGTATTTTCTAACTTACATATTTAATTCTAAGTATATACATGTAATTAATATTTAATGAAATTAAGGATTGAGTAAAAAGCGAAGAGCAGGATTTTAATCTTAAAATTATGGATTTTCGATTCCGTCTAACAATATAGAAAAAAAGTTTGTACTTAATGGGTTAACAGCGTCAACAGTTTCGAAAACATTCGCGAGGCATTCGATCTAAATGGGATACCCTGCACCGTACACGATCTCTCACGCGTGTACAAAGCCACGACGGGAGGGGATGAAGAGGAGACTAATTTTAAACCAAGCGAGCAGCAAGAACAGAGACAGAAAGAAGCAAAATGAAGCGAGGTCCGTTACTATTCGAAGCTTGATTTCTTTCGGTATCACCTGACATCAACCGTAATCTCTGGTGCACAATAAAAAAAATTCGACCGATAAAAAACGTGTTTTTGCATGTGTTCGTCAATATCGTGACAACGCAACAAATCCAGTCCGACCAGACGTTAAATAAACAAACAAATTCAACGAAAGATAAAATACCGTTCGTGTGTTTGGTTTCAGCATGAATTTTGTAACTAATTTAACCCTTTATGGGTTGAATTTTTGTTTTAACCCTTAACGAACGACCACTTTTTCGACCGGGTAAGCTAGCAGGACGAAGTGATTTTTGAGAATGTGTTGAGTGACTTACATAACATAATAAAATGATCTTACATATAAATTATCTCATAATAACGTTACATTTCGATTGTTCACCTATATTTACATCTTTAAAACTTTAAAACTTAAACTTAAATACAGTGAAACGTTTGACTTTAGAATTTGATATTCAGAAAGCATTAATGTACGTAATGTAACTTGTAAATTAAGAAAAATTATTTACAAAAGAAAATTTAATATTTAAGTGTTGAGATGATAGGCCTTCTATAATATTCAGATGATTTTTTGTAAAGCTGGGGTGTTGTATTAACCCTCTATGGGCCGAATTTTTGTTTTAAATATAAAGAAATTGATGGAACATATATGCAAATGAACAGAAATTCTCCAGTTTAAATAATTTTACATTATAAACATTATAGAATTAATATGCATACGCCATCTCACGAAAAAAAAAATTATTTGTTAAGATGTCAATAAATTAGCATGTGACCTGAAAGTTACACAGGACCATTAGAGAGTTACATAATTTTCATTGTGACTTTTAAGTTGCAATAACTCACTAAAGACTTTATCATTTATTTTTTACCTAGTTAAGCAGAACTTTATAAATGATTTGCAACAGTTTTTAATACTATCAACATACAAATGGGTATACTGATGGTTATGACGAACTAAAATTAGAATCTTCACTAAGATTTAAACTGGCGATGTTGATACAGTGTTAATCTAATTGATGTTATAAAATATGAAACATTGATGATGATGACTAATTCATAATGAATAATAAAATAGCAATGACGATGACAGGTATTTGGGATAAAAGTAACAGAAGAATATAGAAGTGCAATTTTGAGAATTAATCTGAGATAAAAAGGAAAAGGGGTGTAAGCCTACTTTTTATTTTTATGTCATCATGTTAAATTTTTTAACATAATGCTATTATCTAAAAATTAATTCATGGAAATTTCTATTTTGTATGCATTATATTATAATGATATCTGTGACGTGATCTTGTTCCAGTTTATTAAAAGTAAATCCACTGAAAACTTGATTTTCTTCGTTCTAGTTAAAGAAACTGCTGAATTATTCTTATTTATCCTGACCTTTTTTTTGTGTCTTGTACACGATTTCTCTCATTAGGTTCGCATTGTATAAAAGCAATATCATGCAAGAAAACGTGCTTTAGTGTGAAAATAAATATGAGTCAATAAAACAATAAGCTTACAATATTTGTGTCAAAAGTTAATACACGAAGAATTACCTATTTTTAATTAAAAATTTGGACACCTCAATACTATATATTTCAATTCACCATAAAGTTTACAAACGTTACAAAATTTCAAGCTGCTAAATATCCCCATAAAATTATTTTCTATAGTGGGAAGGACATCAATTCACGATAAAAAGAAAAATTCATTTTGAAGTAAAGTAAATTAGTTTTGATAAATATTGATACTTTAGTTACTTTGTTTATTAATCAAACCCGGAGGTTAAATAGACATAAATGTAAATTGTAGTATATGACTTTACTAAACTAAATGAAGTTCAATGTAAGCGAATCTTAGTAAATATTTTACACTTGAAAATTTTTGAAGTTAATATTATTAAGACATCAGTCACCCCTCGAGCGAAAAGGATTAAATAGTTTGGACTTTGCAAATTAATTTGATCATCTTGGTGGTGGGTCTAATGTTAATAATCTCCAGCCTCGAAAATGGGACCCAACGCAATCTAAAGGATCTTCCCCCCTTACTTTATCAGTGCACCATTTACCATAATCCTCCTGATCCAGCATAAGCATGTACACTCTCGTCCATAAGTATCCGGACACTTACGTATTTACCGAATTCGTATAAATATTTCTTAAATTTAGTTTCTTTTATGGATTTATTATTTTGTCCTTTAATCTTGATGTTGCTGTGGAACAACACATGCAACTGGATCATTTCCCAATGGGAAAAAGTTCTTTGAACAAACGAATCCAAATTTGAAGTATTTAGTAACAAGCGGCGCACTTTCGTTCGTCGAAGAGTCAACGAAAAATTTCTTCCAGACTGTGTGGTGCCTACGATTAAGCATGGTGGTGGTGTAGTTATGATTTGGGATTGTTTCGGGGCTAATAATGTGGGCGATATAGTGAAAGTGGAAGGAATAATGCGAAAAGAACAATATTTGAATATTCTAAAAGACAATGCGATTCCCTCAGGAAAAAGACTTATTGGAAATAATTTTGTGCTTATGCCGGACAATGATCCAAAACACTGTGCAAAAATATGTAAAAACTATTTAAAGGAACTAGAAGAAAGAAAGGAAGTGAAAATTATGCAGTGGCCCCCACAGTCGTCGGACCTTAATCCAATTGAGAAGTTGTGGGACAAATTGGATAGACAAGTGAGAGACAAGTGCCCAAAAAGTGAAAAACAATTGTGGACAATGTTGAAAACAATTTGGGGAGAAATTAAAACGGAAACATTGCAAAAACTTGTCGCAAGACTACCTCGATTAGTGCAAGCAGTTATTTCGCAACGGAGAGGACATATCGATGAAAAGAAGATTTAAACAATTTTATGTCATTTGGTGGGAAGAATTGTTATACCATGTTCTCTATATCTTCTACTATAACTAAATGTTCAATAAAAATTGTTCTCATTGAGAAATAAAGTATATTATTGTAGCATAAATACGGTATCTACATGAATTTGATAGGTGTCCGGATACTTATGGACGGGAGTGTACCTCAATACGATAAGACAAATAAAGGGTTGTTCAGGACCGCAGGGGCGTCTGAATATATATTAGGTTCGGGAAAAAGAAATTCATTATTTTTTCTCTAGATGACTGTAGTTATGTATATCTCGTAAAGTATAAATCATACAAATTCTGACTTGTGCTCGTTGGAAAAGTGACAACCCATACTGAACAAAGTTCTTTTACAGTTTTTTGATTGATCGATTCAGTTGTGAGTTAAACAGTGTAAAAGATGGAAGTTAACAAAGAGAAAATTTGGTGTACTTTATAATTTTGTTTTGATAAAGGCGAAAATGCAAAATTAATAATAATATTTAACCAAATCAGACAATCTGAACCATGTTAAATAAAATACTAAAATTAATTTAAAAATAATGGATTTCTTTTTCCCTAACCTAATATTTATTGTAACCCGTAAAGAATATTCGGCTCATCACTACTGTGCGCTATCCATACCGATGCAGTTGTTCATTCGAACGTAAAATATTTGAAATCCACTGACAACGTAAGCAGTGGAACCGAAACACGATCAACAGTGCTCGTTGGAAAAGTGACAACCCGTACTGAAAAAAAAAACTTTTAGTTTTTTGATTGATTGATTCAGTTGTGAGTTAGGCAGTGTAAAAGATGGAAGTTAACAAAAAGAAAATTCGGTGTATTTTATAATTTTGTTTTGATAAAGGCGAAAATGCAAAATTAATAATAATATTTAACCAAATCAGACAATCTGAACTTAAATAAAATACTACAATTAATTTTAAAATAATGGATTTCTTTTTCCCCAACCTAATATTTGTTGTAACCTGTATGCAATATTAGGTTTTCATTGTTGCCCATCACTACTGTACTCTATCCATACCGATGCAGTTGTGTTCATTCGAACGTAAAATATTTGAAATCCACTGACAACGTAAGCAGTGGAACCGAAACACGATCAACAGTGCTCGTTGGAAAAGTGACAACCCGTACTGAAAAAAAAACTTTAATTTTTTGATTGATTGATTCAGTTGTGAGTTAGGCAGTGTAAAAGATGGAAGTTAACAAAGAGAAAATTCGGTGTACTTTATAATTTTGTTTTGATAAAGGCGAAAATGCAAAATTAATAATAATATTTAACTAAATCAGACAATCTGAACCATGTTAAATAAAGTACTAAAATAAATGTAAAAATAATGGATTCTTTTTTCCCCAACCTAATATTTGTTGTAACCCGTAAGGAATTTTCGGCTCATCACTATTGTGCGCTATCCATACCGATGCAGTTGTTCATTCGAACGTAAAATATTTGAAATCCACTGACAACGTAAGCAGTGGAACCGAAACACGATCAACGTGTCACGTGACTGTGATGCAACTGAACACGAGACGTTACGGTTGTAAGACCGAT
Organism: Tetrapedia diversipes; assembly: GCA_033822845.1. Lineage (NCBI taxonomy): Eukaryota > Metazoa > Arthropoda > Insecta > Hymenoptera > Apidae > Tetrapedia > Tetrapedia diversipes. The sequence continues at coordinate 9,349 of JAOPTO010001989.1, read as the reverse complement.
AACATGATGTAAGGGTTGGCTATAGGGCAAAGTGTCAGTATTACACGAGTAATGAATGCAGAGAACGCAACGGTCGTTTACTACGATCGCATTCGCTGTGAATACAACCACGCGATGACTGAGAGGTTTCCAATTGAAATCGCGTACCGTCGTTTTCATTCTACTTCCGTTTGCGTCAAACGCGATTAAGAACGGCGATACCGAGAACGGGGTACTGTTTTAACTGTCACCGAGTCATTAAACGCGTAACAAACATTTTACGATCGGCAATGAAAACAATTAGAACGCGCGAATTCGGATTAGATTAAATTTGAAAGAATTAAAACGTATTATAGTGATTGTAAATGTAGTTAAGTAAAGAATTAACAGATTTGTGCTTAAAAATTTGGAAATTTTTTAATTTCTATTTGGAAACTTTTTAATTAAGAAAATATTATATCTTAAAAATATATGTGTGCACGTTAGGTAAGAGAATAAATATTCTGTTTTTTTTTTCCTTAACCCTAGAACTCCTAAGCCTCGATCTGTTATGCCGCGTCCACTTTGAAAAGAACAGTTCGCGAACAGTTACAAGCTTGTTCGCTTTGAATTCATGAGCAGTTCGCTATTACTTTTGCCACATACGGATGTCAATGTACAGACTTTAAAAATGTCTGAACAAAATCTATTACTCGTAGCATCTGCATATTATATAATAAAAACAAATAATGATAGAAAAAAAAGAGAGCGTCGATGTTGGCAAAGACAAGTGTTTACAACAAGAAAAACCTCTGGTGGAATCAGTTTAGTGAACAAATTATTACAAAACGAAAATGGATTTAAAGACTTTAGCAGAATGTCATACGAATACTGTGAAAAATGCTTGGTAGAAACTGACGACAATTGAGAGCTAGTCGAGTTCCATAAAAATTGTGTTACGAAGGCGTCCAGATAACACTGTTCGCTGTTTGCTGCTCGCTGTTCGCGAAAGTGTCCACACTGCTGGCAAGCACAGCTCGCGAACAGCAGTGTGGACGCGGCATTACGCGAACTCCTAAGGGGTGGTTCCTCGAACCCATACTTCTTTTTATACATTCATCCTGGAAAAAATTGTTTTTTGGAAAATTTTTTGCAATGTCAGGATATGCTATAGTTTGTAAACAAAACAACATATGTTTTTGCGTTCAATTTGTATTGATTTATGTATATTTATAAAATTAAATACTATTATAAAATAGTATAGTAACGTGCAGCTAGTTTGAACTTGATTCTTCTGATAAACATGAATGGCAAAGTATAGTATTAAATGAATGTTTTCTGCAAACATGGTTTTTGCATTTGTAACAACTTTGCATTGATTTTAATAAACTATTATATTTTATGCGTCTGCTTTTAGCCTCCAGTATGCACTGATAACATCTTCCCTTTTTCGTCGGTTCTGTATCTTTTGGTATTTTAGTTCGTAGTGTCTTTCCAGTTAAAGTTCCCAATTAGTTACACAGTTTCATTCTTCGTTCTGTAATTTTTATTCTTTGGAGAAAGGGGGAACGTGAGGGTCTACTTATGCTTACTAATTTGTTTGCACACAGCAACGGAAACCTCTTAATATCAATAATTTTAGAGAATAATTTTAAGAGAATTTTTTATGAAAGGGAAATGATTAAAATTTAAGGTTTCTCAATTTGTGGTTCGAGGAACCCCCCCTCCTTAGGAGTTCTAGGGTTAATATAAACAAATATTATGTGTAACAACTTTGAAAATTTAAAATTATCAAAATTAACACGTTTGTCGCCCAGCGTGATTCGGCTGAGTTTCTCACTGGGCCCAAATCCGATTGCATAGGAAACTGGAGTAAAAAAATATAAAAACAGCAAAAATTTTTATTTTATGTATTTTATATTTATATATATTATATTTCAATGCTTATTCCATTGAATTCCTTTTAAAATTTCAATTGAAAATCCTGTTTAACTTTAAGAAAAAGAACATCACCCAAATATGAGTGAGATGGCGACGAACGTGTTAAGGAACGATGTTTTTAAAAAGCTGACTTTGGCTGTTCACTATTTTCTTCTTTTTTATAATTAAAAAAATATGCTATGAAGTATTCCTGAATAAAGTCAATTTTACGTGTACTTGTACGTCTTCATTGAAATTATTTCTTGTATTTAAAAAATTCTTCAATTAAAATACAAATTTTTTTAATTGGCAACAGCAACAGTATAGGGGAGGATAAGCAAAATTATCTTTATGCATTAATTTAAGTGTAATGTGGAATTAACAAATGTGCTGTACACATTTCATTATCATCAATTTACTACCCTCCTTTTTACTTTCTACTTCCGGTTTGTATCATGATTTCAGAAGCATTCCGTATTCACGTTCTGGAAACACATTAATCACGTATTATCAGGGCAAGCTGATACGAAGTACCCTATTACTCTTTTATCGTGGTGACTCGCTCGAGAGAGTAACGCACATTAAAAATAGGCCCTAACCTTGAAATGCATGCATCGATCACCCTCCTCTCCTTGCCATGAAACGTCAGTTTTAACGCTGTATAAAAAAAAAAAAAAAATACACACTAATCTATTCTCACGATATCATAATGCTTTCACTTTCAAGTGAATTGCTAATCTGTTCTTAGACTTTATAACGATAGCATATCTTTTGTGGCCTGTCAGAGTTATTTTTTTTCTTTCTTTTTCTTGTTAGCTAATCCACTTAATTATATCATTTTAATCAACGACGTTCTGTCGTTCACAAGCGTACAGTTAAATAAATGTTTGCTGATCTGATGCAGGTTTCTTAAAATATATATTTAATTATTATAGAAATACGAGAGTTGCCAAAAATACTCACAGTTTCATCCACAGCAATAGACAACTTTATGAATATGTCTAGCACCAACAACTAACGGTTTATGTCGCTAATGACCTTGCTGTCGATGCGACGTTAAGACCCCAATTAATAATAATAATTGTACAATTGTAATTCTGAAGCATTTTTATTAAACTTCTTTTTCTCTTTTGTTTTTAAAAGAGTATACAATCTTTTTTGAACAGGATTAAGGAATAAAGAGTGGAAAATAAAATGAGGGGCAGAAAATATATCTTTGATTCTGGCTCAGTCTCAAATTTTAGTTGCATCAAGCATTGCATGAAAGAATAAGAGAGTGTCATGTAGAACACTATCGTGTAGAACTAATTGGTAATGCGATCAAGTTTAATATATGAACGTAAACTAATACGATATGTCTGAGCAGTGAGATGGAATAATGATCTGCAAACAGATATTCCATTTAATGTACTTCTAAAGTGTGGTTGTGGTTAGATAAATTATAAACTCTACCTGCACACATGAACAACATAACAATATATATTATACATAGTATAAACAGTGTATATATATATATAGTACAAACATTGTACGAACATAAGAGAGAGAGAGAAAGAGAGAGACCAAAAATAAATATGTACAGTAGGTACAAAAGATATTCGTGCACAATTTTACAAAGAAATTTATCCAACACTGAAATTCACTCTACCTGACACATGAACTACATAATAATATATATTATACGTAGTATAAACAGTATATATATATGGTACAAACACTGTACAAACATGAGAGAGAGAGAGAGAGACCAAAAATAAATATGTACAGTAGCTACGAAAAATATTCGTGCACAATTTTACAAAGAAATTTATCCAACACTGAAATTCACTCTACCTGCACACATGAACTACATAATAATATATATTATACGTAGTATAAACAGTATATATATAGTATAAATACTGTGCAAACATGAGAGAGAGAGAGAGAGGGAGCCCAAAAATAAATATGTACAGTAGGTACAAAAAATATTCGTGAACAATTTTACAAAGAAATTTATCCAACATTGAAATTCTGATTTCAATGAAAACTTATGTGTATGTGGGAGTATAATATATCCATACATGAAACAATTTTTTTTTTTCTAGAGAGGAATCTTTTAGAAGGGGGTGAAAACAACCCTGAAAGTTTTAGCAATTCCCCATGCTTTAAATACAAGTTTCTCTGAGATCTTTTTTTATGGCAGGGCAATAGAGCATTAAAAATTAAACATTTTTTATCTAAAAATGTTTTGCTTTATCATTCACGATTACAAAGTTATGCTCGAAATATGAGAAAAAGCATTGGAACTTTTGACTTTGCATCCTTAAAGGTGAAGGTATCCCATAAAAAGAAATTATTGGGAATGGGGTTTTATATTGCTGAATGAAATAAACTCTTATTTGTGAAATAATACTCAGATATTTATTAATACTTTTATATAGCACGAGGAAGGGCAATTATGACCGCACCTAGCGAGTTTTGTCACAAGACTAGCAGAACGCAGTGGTCGAAATTCTTACAACCCCGTCCGGGTCCTTCAGCCCCATTGTTCTGTTTCTCGATGTTTTCGAACTTTCTAAAATGCCAGATGTGGCTTAGCTTCTTGGAAAAAGCCCTTGAGAAAGTACGTTAAGAGAAAGCTGGTTTATTGTTAATTTTTGCTTCGTAGTATTTCTGTATTCAATTTCCAACAGAAATTAATCCATATATGGTACCATGACGCTGTACATGTTCAGAAAGTTTTAATAAAAACCTTTATTAAAATTAAAATTCTAAGGTTAACCCTTTGCACTCTAAAGATGACCAACACCAATTATCGCCAAGTGATAATTTTATAAATTTTCAAACTCAAACGATTAAATAATCGTGTAAGTAAATTTTGGTATATTGCTGAGCTAAACGAAATGAAATTAAAAATTAAATATTTTCCGCTTGAAAATCTTTAAAGTTGGTATTCTTAGACGAGTACAAGCATGAGTAATGTAGAAGGGAGAGGGTGGGGATAGAAGAAGAGGTGAAGCAGGAAACGGATGAGGAGAATGGGCTGAGGGAGGCAATAATCTAGGAAAGAAGAAACCAAAGACAATTGCCAAACAACTGTAAATAAAGTTAAGGAGAGTAATAGCACTAAAGTAGAGTTAGAAATTAAATATTTGAGTATTTGTAAAGAGATTTATGTATTCTACTTATAGGTTAGGTTATTGTTGTTGTTTTACTATTATAAAATAATAATTAGAATAGGGCAGAATGAGGAGAAAAAAATAGAGTAAATGGGTAGGTTAGGTTAAGGTCCGATACTGTTAAATAATAAGAAAAGGTGTAGCCGGAAGTCATCCAAAACTGAAAGGTATAGATTATGTATAAATAAATAAATAAATAAATAAATATTAGGTGAGTACAAGCTGGAGTGCAAAGGGTTAAATCTGTTTATTAGATGTACAAGTTAATTTTAATCTTTCATTTCTCGATGATGAAAAAGGTTATTTACAATTCGACTATCATAACGGTATTTTTGGAGTCTTATAGTGTAGACATCTAGCTTTTCAAAACGTTACAAGACTGCTTGATTTGGTCAACATAATCTGGGTAAACAATAGTTTAAACACTGGCGTGCAGCAAACACCACATTCGTCATTTTGTGCTCTTCGCACTTCAGTTAAAAAAGAAACGCCGTTGAAGCTGCAGAAATGATCTGTGATGCGCTAGGTGAAAATTCTGTAACTCATTCCACGAGCAAATACTGATATCGAAGGTTCCAGGAAGGAAATTTCGACCTCCAGGATAAAAAAGGAATTGCAATCATTTTTAGATCAGTTCATCGAAATGAAACAGCCTAGTTTCTTCAAATCGGACATCACAGTTGCCCGAAAGATGGGCAAAGGTTATAGAAAGTGAGGAAGATTACTTCATCCATTATCCTTTGGGCATAAAAATGTAAATAAACTCTGAACCCGTCAAAGAAAAGACTAAAATTAACTTGTACACCTAATATTTCGGATACAGTGCACGAATAAATTCGTTTAACCCTCAAATTTTAAGTCTGATAGAAGTATTTGATAAAACTTTGTGGGTATGTAGATCGTAATTAGTGTACGTATGAATTAATCTCTTCTTTTCATCCAAATGCCATTTTAACCCTTTGACTGCGGCGCGTTTTTCGCTTGTCAGTCGCTGTGACTTGTCCACCGACTAGTGACCAAAACAGTACCCGAAAATTTTATACCATTCTCACGATTTAAAAAATAATAATGGCATATTTAGTTGCTAGGTTGCATAGGACAATAAATTCCATGTTGAATTAATCGGTAAACCAGTAATCAAGGTGTTATAGTAGAAAAATACAGAGGATGTATATTTACGCCTTTCGTATATATTGATGGATCTGTGAAGGCGTACATATACGCCTTTAGCAGTCAAAGGGTTAAAGGGATGAAACCAACGTTGAAGTTTTTGAGTTTTCTCTTATTTTTCAAAGATAACTTTGTAATCGCACTTGATGAAGCAAAACCTTTCGAATAGAAAATGTTTAATTTTTAATACCCTATCGCCCTGCCATAAAAAAAGAACACAGAAAAGCTTGTATTCAAAGCGTGAAAAATCGCTGAAACTTTGAAATTCGTTATCAGCCCCGTTAAAAGATATTTTGCCGCCAAAAAAATTGCTTCACTCAGGACACACCATGCTCTGTACACGCATGAAGTTTCATTGAAATCAGAATTTCAGAAGTAGATGAATTTCCTTATAATACAGTGTACGAATACTTTTTGAAGCCACTGTATATTCAATGAATGCTCTATAGCATCCACGACGATACTTGAATCGAGGTTATATAAAATTAAATATTATGGCATTCTTTTTTTTAATTTATAACCTTTTTATAGCATTCTTTTTAAATTTATAACCTTTTTTAATTTAAATCGTGAAATTTCTAAGCTTTCTTTCATTTTCTAAAGATAATTTTGTAATGGTACTTGATAAAGTAGAACCTTTCAAACAGAAAATATTTAATTTTTAATACCCTTTCGCCCTGTCATAAAAAAAAGAACAGAGAAAAGCTTGTATTCAAAGCGTGAAAAATTGCTGAAACTTTGAGATTCGTTATCAGCCCCCTTAAAAGATATTTTGCCGCCAAAAAAATTGCGTATACGCATGAAGTTTCATTAAAATCAGAATTTCAGAAGTAGATGAATTTCCTTATAATACAGTGTACTAATACTTTTTGGAGCCACTGTACATTTACAACATATCGACTTTGCAACGTTCCTCATATTACTACTGAAAACAAATACATCCACATAACACGTTTCGCTGAGAACACCCTTGAGAATTGAATGACCGGATATTCCGATAATAACCGATTGAACGTTTAATATTCGAACACAGGGGAAATGTAATTATTTGAGTACAGAATACGGTACAGTATAACCGGTGAAGCGTAGCTAACAACACTGTATATTACTTGTAGTATAACATACATGCAATTCTTATAATAGTAATTTTAAAATGAATTTAAAGAGTTATTAAACTGAGAGAATATAGCATTTTTTTTTGTTCATATTGTACAACTTGTTAAGTATGACTCATTACGAGCATATTAAATCTTAGTAAATTCACAGTTGATTAATTTTAACTGGTTACATTATTCTATGTCTTACACAGTTCAGCCTCTTAGAGAGATAGAAGTATTTGAATAATAGAACCATTATTGTTTCTTATTTTTAAAGCTTATTTATGTAAATCAAAATTAAGGTTATTGATTCGTTTAAATATTTGCGTGCTTTGCACCTTTTTTTTACTACGTTAAATTACACTATTCTGTCAAATAAACAACTATTACCCGTTTGGATAATAGAATATCTAGATACAGTATTCATATAAGGAAGATTCTACTGCATTAACAATGACAGAAATTTTTGCGTACGGAATTAACGAATATTTTCAAAGAAAATTATCCTTGTAAGAGTTAGAATTCACTTTGTATATGTACAGTGGCTCCGAAAAGTATTCGTACACTGTATTATAAGGAAATTCATCTACTTCTGAAATTCTGATTTCAATGAAACTTTATGTGTGTATAGAGCATGGTGTGTCCTGCGTGGAGCAATTTTTTTGGCGGCAAAATATCTTTTAAGGGGGCTGATAACGAATCTCAAAGTTTCAGCGATTTTTCACGCTTTGAATACAAGCTTTTCTGTGTTCTTTTTTTTATGACAGGGCGATAGAGTATTAAAAATTAAACATTTTCTATTTGAAAGGTTTTGCTTTATCGAGTACCATTACAAAGTTATCTTTAAAAAATGAGAGAAAGCTCAGAAACTTCACGATTTAAATTAAAAAAGGTTATAAATTTAAAAAGAATGCTATAAAAAGGCTATAAAAAAAGGTTATAAATTAAAAAAGAGAATGCCATAATATTTAATTTTATATAACCTCGATTCAAGTATCATCTACTTCTGAAATTCTGATTTCAATGAAACTTTATGTGTGTACAGAACATAATGTATCCTGTATGGAGCAATTTTTTTAACGGCAAAATATCTTATAAGGGGGCTGATAACGAATTTCAAAGTTTCAGCGATTTTTCACGCTTTGAATACAAGATTTCCTGCGTTCTTTTTTTATGGCAGGGCAATAGGGTATTAAAAATTGAACATTTTCTATTCGAAAGGTTTTGCTTCATCAAGTACCGTTACAAAGTTATCCTTAAAAAATGAGAGAAAACTCAGAAATTTCAACGCTGGTTACACCCCTTTGAAACGGCATTTATATTAAAAGAAGAGATTAATTCATACGTATACTATTACGATCTACATACCCAGCAAGTTTTATCAAATACTTCTATTAGACTCAGAATTTCAGGGTTAACCCTTTGCACTCGGCTGTCCCCTCTCATGGGACATCGTAATCCTAGTATGTGATAGTTTCACAAATTTTCAGACTTTAGTTCAGACCCGGACGTTAAACAGTCATATATGTAAATTTTAATATACGACTTAACTAAACTAAATGAAGTTTAATATACGTGAATCATAGTAAATATTTTGAATTTGAACATTTTTGAAGTTAGTATCATTAAACGACTAACGGTCACCTCTCGAGTGCAAAGGGTTAATTTGGATTAGTTTGTTTATTAATTAGACTCAGAGGTTAAATAGTCATATATGTAAATTTTAGTATATCACTTAACTAAACTAAATGAAGTTTAATATACGTGAATCATAATAAATATTTCGAATTGGAAAATTTTTGAAATTAGTATCGTTAGACGACTATCAGCCACCTCTCGAGTGCAAAGGGTTAATTTGGATTAGTTTGTTTATTAATTAGACTCAGTGGTTAAATAGACATATATGTAAATTTTAGTATATCACTTAACTAAACCAAATGACGTTTAATATAGGCGAATCTTAGTAAATATTTCGAATTGGAAAATTTTTGAAGTTAGTGTCATTAGATGACTAAGAATCATCTTTCGAGTGCAAAGGGTTAA